>JAHZMW010002300.1:0-14621 GCA_027743745.1 Alloscopus bannaensis | reverse complement strand
TACCCAGCATTTTCTTTGGGTTGTTGCTCATGACCTTTTCCTTATCGTTTAACTACGTTTAGAGAGGAATTTTCGAAGGGGATTTCCGGGTGATCTACATAGGACAATGGCAGCTTTTAGCAGAAATATATGGAAGAAGAGTGATAAAAGTTGACCAAGCGGTCAACTGTAAAAGTCGGTGATACTTGCAAAAAAATAGAATTTTTAAACCACACTTTCTCAGTTAGACATTAGTATAAGAGTACCCCTCATCATCCGTTTGATTTGATTGCTTTTCATCAGCAATAATTAATAGTAAATATCATTTGTGGCGGACATGCATGCCCTTCTGCGTGGTCACCGAGCATTGAGTACGGTTAGCAGATTATTTATTGCAATTTCTCACGCTTTAATTTTGTGCCACACAAAACGCAGTCATGTATTTGTAGACATTTCTTTTAAAAAGTGCAAAGGAAAACCGGAATGATGGACGGATAAAGTCATGTCAAGTTGTAGGTCTGACAGGATGCAAAAAAGTGTTTTTAGACAGCTCGTTTCCTTCTCAATTTACTCTTCGTCTTTTAAGAGTCGTCGCTTGATCTTCATCCCAGTTTCCTTTAAGGTTCACTGTTTCATATGTCTAGCTTTTTTTGTTCTGCCATTTTTTTCTGTGGTTTGACTTTTTTTTAAAATAGAAGTTTACAAGGAGGCGTGTAAGCGCATAGGTCAATCTTAACAATGGCTACTCTTGTTGTTGAGAGTTGCGAGTCAAAATATTGTAGATGATAGTCTTCTTGTCTACGTCGTCCGTGCGTAATTTATTTTTTTCAAGTAAATCAAGCTCATCGCTTTGGAGTAAATGTAGAAAATAACTATATTAGCGTAGGACACAGATTGGATAAACGAGTCAATGCTTTTGAGTACAAAAACTTCTTTTCGCTCCATACACAAATGAGTAAAACTTGTATTGCGATATGGTGGTCGTAATGTGTAGTCAGTGTAGATTAGTCTTCGTGATTAGATGTGCATTTCATTCTCCTCGTTGAGTTCGGACAAGCTCATTTATTTCCTTGGAACACCAGAACCATCACACTTTATCGCAGGTCAGCCGAGGTAAAGAATGCACTCGATCTGGTTTTGCATAACTTTCTTCGCTTCTGTATTACGTATTTTGACAAGTTACAACCACATAAGTAATGGGACACGAGGAGGGTGATATATCAAAGTGAAAATGAGCATGTGATACATCAAATTCTTGCGAAACGTATTGTTTCAAATATGCCTTCAAATAATGAGCAGTGTAAGCTTCCTTTCTCAGTTGAACTTCCCCCGTGATTACTCATCAAATAAATTACGTTTATTAAAACTTTTGTGTCGCAGAGACAATAAGAGGAGAGAAAAATACTAAAGGAACTTCTTTTCAAACCGTATTCGTACATAATGTTATAATATAGTACTTTACCTTGTTTGTGCTTTCACTCCATTTTTCGTTAAAAGTAGACACAATATTCTATGCATGTATAGATTATGTTTCATATTTTTCATATTAGTATACAATGGACTATTATTGTTGCTTCGAGTTCCTGGCGCTCCCACAATAATCGCTTAAGTGCGTTTACTCTTGTGTTTACAGAGAGTTCTACCAAAATAGTATTCCCACATTCCGTATTGAGTAAAACTAAAGTCTACAGGAAAAGATCTCTGTTTACACGATACCGTCGTATTGTACGCATACGTATAAACTGGTTCCTGTTCTAAATAGTATTTATACAAATACTTGATATATACACAGAGTTATGGTAGTACGAGTATATGTTCTTACCAAAAAAATGAAGACTAAAAGATTTTCGTTGATATCTACAAGATTCTCATAAAAGTTTCTTTCTCTCTGCGTTTTGTAATCGTATACACAAGTTTTCTTTATTACTGAGTATCACTAGTACCGTTACCGTTTCAAACTTTTTTTTCACTGATTTAACTAAATACTCAATGATAAAATGATGAGGTGAGTTATATTGAACAAATCGAGACTTTTCTTTTGCATAAATGCCAATCGAGTCAAAGATTATTTTGGGGGTTTCAAGTGGGTTTGTCTGACTTACAACAATAGGTACAAAAGGATCAGCTTCTAGCTTCACAGCGGTTTTTGATTAGCAAAAATTTCTCACAGAAAACTGACAAACCAAGTAGAAATCACCTCTTTTCTATGAAACAACTCACCTGCAATAATTACGTATACATTTTGTAATGATTAAAGAGATACAATCAACAGTAATGTGTTGTATTGACTTTTTATGCCCATGCATTTTTATGTACACTCACAAAACCTTGTCTGGTCCGTGCCGTGATCATCTCAACTTATCTACTAAAATCTCCGTTAAATTAATATTATTAAACTAACAAAAAAACTGACCATTCATGTTTAGGTACTAAAACACTACAAACACAACTAAAATGTTTGCTACAAAATGTTTAAAAATCGGTTGTTAATTTTCTTTTCCCCACACTGAGATTGTTTTCCCGTCCGTGGCTCACATTCATCATCAGTCCATGCGTAACGGGAGTTTTGATACTTGCAAACTGCCACACAACGTGACGAAACTCATGTTTCTCTGACGTAGCGTGAGCTCACACAAAGTATGTATGCAACAATAATTTAGACGATTGGTTCGACCCTCTTCCGGCTAAATTACACTTAATTACAGTGCTAATTGCCAGGCATTTCCTGTCCTTATTTATGTCATAATTTTAGACTGCTCGGATTACAAGATCAATGGACAATAGAGATGGAAGAAGGACACTCCCAATGACATTAATTACGTCCAAAGGTACGCCAGCATAATTTATGAAAGTCAGGGAACCGCAATAATACGAGATTGATGGTTATTCCGAGCTAAATGCAGCAGGAAAATGCAAAAAAAGGATTGATTTACACTGACATTGCATTTATTTTGTTTGGAGTGAGACAACTTCTCGTTTGTAATAAAAAACTCTGATTCAAGACTAATTAGCAAGTGTTAAATTTTTGTGCGCACCCTGTGTGGTTTTGAATAGTGCGTTGTTGAAAGCATGTTTGTCAACGCATGAAACGTCAAAGATTATGTCAAACTTTGCTGCATTCGTTTTTACAGATCTGTAAGCCCATAATCAGGCGACCCTGACGATTTAATGGTTATTGACGCCAAGCCGGACGCACAGTTGTTCACACCTTGACAAGGATTATTATTAGTGTTCGCCGAAGATCCGGAGGAATTTGAGACAACGGTCGCCGACGCAGTTACTCCACCTCCCAAGAACGAGTTCAGATCTGAGGGAAGGTAGTTATTATTATTGTTATTGTTGATCGTGCTCGAATTACTGTTGCTGCTACTCGACGAATTCGCCGAGTTTTCCGTTGACCTCGCATTACTATTCCCCGGTGTGGTGGACGTGTTCGCTGTCGTCGAGCCCGCACCAGACCCACCACTCGCATTATTTGAGGAAGAAGGTGGCGCAGCCTTATGCTGGAAATCCCCAGACAAAAAAAAAATCACACTTGGAGTTCACATATTGTCATCATTATCATCATCTCAAGAGTCTACAAAAGTGTGATGCGAAAAAATGTAAGAGAGTCTCTCAAAATGTGTCTCATGATGTCTCGAGAGAAATGCACATGTTCAAAGAGTCGCACACTCATTAGGCCAAAAAGGAATTCATGAAATTCACCACATCTCAATGCAAATTTCGTTGCGTTCATGTAACTCTCGTAGTGACACCTGTTCCACGTACCTAACGCTTGCTTACGCGAGAAGAATAGAAAATTGCCTCCACAAATTCAATAATATGACTATTCATCAGAAACGACCAATTTTCATAGTATCCTCAAATGCATATTCATCACCGCACAGAGTCACGACATTCTAGCTCAAAGGGGTTACAACTGGATGCTATATATAATTATTGCTGATGTGTTTACGCCTCATCAAACCAACCGGTGTTTGTCTGTCTTGTGTACGGCACTGTTGCACGCTACAGCTTACAAATATCCTCTTAACCTAGAATAATTCCGTAATAACCGTAATGGCCGAGGAACCAGACTTTGTTGAGTTTACGACCGTCATAAACACATCGCTAAAAACTGATTACAATTTCTGATTGAGAAATTCTACTGCTTTTTTAAAAACACAATAACATGCCGCAAAAAAATCATGAGAGAAGGTCTCAACAAGAGGACAGACTTTACCGTCGCGGTTGATTGGAAACTGGTGCCGTTGTATGTGTGTCACTTTTTTGCGACGAAGTCGTTGTAATATGTTTCAAGTAATATTTTGCAAGTGATTTTATGTCTCTCATTTTCCTTTGGCATTGAGACGGGAAGAACCTTCTTGAAATCTTTTAAAGTTTCCAAATCCTCGCTAATCTATTGCCGTTATGCTAATTACGTAACACGCGAAGCTCTAGATCCCATTCATTCGTGGTGTTCACTCTAATGCCTTTCACTCTGCGTCTAGTATTACAGAACTTTTTTATGCGTATCAATGCACGACGATCTGCACCATCTTGAAAATCCAAAGTAATGGCTCGATTCTCAAACACTCTTTCCTTACGAGCGGGATTGAAGGAAAAAAACGTTGAAAGGCTTATTTTTGTAAATGCATTTTCCATGTTCTAAAGTTTCCCAATGAACGCGTCCTTGATTGTATATTTTCTTTATTCTCTCTCTCTCTTTAGTCTCCAGAACTGCTGTTATGATGTCAGCACAAGATTTTTTCTAGTCTTAAATGGTTATACAATGCCACTGACTAAAAAAAGATATTGTTCACGCCATGTAATTTGGGAATACCTTATAGTTTATATAAAAAAGGACAGTTTTTTTTACCAGGCTGCTGCTAGGCTTGTGACTCTTATAGTGCCACTATGTTTGCTCTGAATAATATTAAACTTTTTTTCTGAATTGCAATGTAGCCCTTGGCATCAATATCTAAAGCAATTTGGGCAAAGTGCTCTTTAGAAATATCTTTTCTCTCTGTTGTCGTTCATTCTTCCACATTTTTGCGTTTAGTGGCGCACACACTCTTTCCTGTAGTTCGAAAGCGTAGGAGCACAGCAGTAGTGTAAATATCTATGGAAGACTGTCTGAATGCATTAAAATACAGAGAGACACTGTGTAGCAGCTTAATTTCCGTCGAAAAAAGACGGCTTTCTTTAGGCCTTCCATGTACATATCTTCGCATAGGCTTATTCCATCTCATTTAAAATTCAAATGACTCTCATAAAAATTGTGAAGAGAGATGCAAAAGTTTTTTTCCACTCTACTCTTCCATCCGCATTTGCTTCATTACAAAAGACAGTGAGGCAAAAGTGTAATGTTGAACCTCTCCGAATATCGTCTGTGTGAAAAGGGATCGCATTTTGTTACAAGAGTTTTTTTCGCCTGTAGAGAATTACTGCAACAGCTTAGTTTCGCGGAAGGAGAAAAATACGGAGTTTTTAATATATTTTTTAAATGTAATATTGCGATAATGTTATCATTTCTGATATTATGTAAATCCGAGTGTAGGAGAAATTCTCTTTCCGTATAAAAATGTAATCATGTTGTTATTATATGTATCTCATCTCTGGACCATGTTGAGAGGAGGAAACTCTCTGCGTTTTGATGAAATGATAGTGAACTACTTTATAAAAAAGGGAGATTCACGAGAGGAAAATAGAGAAAAGGAAGTGTAGATATTATGAGAAGGCTTTTTACAATAGTCTTCAAAAGTGCTGATTACTAATCCTTTCTTGATATGGAGCATGTATTTTGTTGAAAGGCAGAAAAAACTGTATCGTAACCCGTTGAAAAAACGACGTTTCTTTCCGCTTTTCTTGAGACAAAAAATTACAAATTGGAAACTGCAGAAAAAAAACAGCTCAACACTTACCTCTGATTTTACCTGCTGACCCTCCGACATGAAGCTTCTTCATCCACGGATAAATCATCATGTTCGCCTTATCTTCGCTGTCGTCATCATCGTCACTATCGAGCTCCATGCACTCCGACGCCAAATTATTGCTCATGTTGCTATCTTCGCCATCTCCAGGACTCAACTCTCCCACACTGCCACTAGTCAGGTCATGAGTACTACCACCACTATTGCAACCCAAGCCACCTCCACCACCACCCCCACTGTGACTCGTTGTTGGCGTTGTCTGAGTGAGACAACCACCGGTAGTCAGACTATTATTGGACACTGAAACCACATCACAGCTCGAATTACTCACACCATTCATACAGCCACCAACGGCGGTCGGGAGAATGCGATTGGTGTTATAGGAATGTTGTTGACCTGATAAGACATTTCCTCCGAGATAACTCCCTCCTCCTCCAGAGCCTTGACTCATGAGCGATAGGTTACTCATCACCGATGACACAGGGGACGGGGTCTGAGCGTTGGTGGGGTTATTGCTCGTGTTGAGATGAGCCAAGCTGGAGACTCCATTGTAAACGGCGTTTCCCTGTCCTCCATTGTTTGAGCTGCCCCCTGAGCCACTTCCCCCACCCGCACTGCCAAGGATGACGGGACTATTATGGTTATTACTAGAATTAACGCTAGCACTCACATTACTCGCGGAACTAGAGACATTAGTCGTGGTGACGGGATTGGAACTATTATTACTGTTGCTCGTGAGTACAGTCAATGGCGGACTAGAAATGAGGTGATCCTCTGGTGACTGGGCCAACGGGTAGTAAGCATTACTCGGCTGGCCAAGATGAGCCTGCTGATGGAGATGTGTTTGGTGGAGGGTTTGCTGGAGGTGATTCTGGAGATGGTGAGGATGGGAGGGATGTGGGGACGAGTGATGATTATGACTACTGTTATTATGATGATGGTGGCTGAGATGATTTGGAGTCGTTCCATACAGCGCATTAGATGACGGCGTGGCGGCATTAGCTGAATGAAATGGGGAAGTGTCCCTCTGCTGCGGACCTTGGCTGGGATGACTGGAAGGAGTTTGTGAGTATAAGGATGACTGCTGTTGGTGTTGTTGCTGGAGTGCAACAGGGATCGGTGAGATATTCTGGTGAGACAAGTGATGAGGTCCTCCAACGGCTGGAGTTGTACCCATCTGTTGATGTTGTGCCAAGTGAGCTCCATGTCCCGGAATAGGACTTGCTCCGCCACTCCCCCCTCCCGTGATGAGTTGAGGGGATCCCGAGTTTGAGGACAGGTGGGGATGATGTGACGAGTGGGAGTGAGCACTGTTCAGGTGATGCGCTTGATGATGCGGATGCATATGATGGTGAATCGTCGTCGTTGACGGGTGATGAGGATGGGCGTGCGGGTGGTGGTAGTACAACTGGTGATGGGAGTGAGGGTGCGATGACGTTGGACATGGTCCCATTGGCATGGAGTAGTAGTCCGAGTAGTTTTGGAGGGCCACCCCGCCGTAGTCATCGCACGGCGGAGGAAATTTAGGGTCAAGGTAACTCGTATTTGGATTCATGAGAAATGAGCTCATAGCGAGATTCAAAGTGACACGCTAGGATGCCACTTTTTCACTCCCTAATTTCTTCTCCAAAAAAAAAACAGGAAGCTCAATATTTAGCTCACCGTGTATTTTTTTCGGGTTTCGTGTCGAGTTCAGTTTTTTTTTTCGTGTACACTACGTGACTCCTGCAGAACGTGAGAGAGGAGTGGTGGAAATGTGTGTAACTAATTAATACTCTCGTGGTGATGGATTTACGGCGAAAGTTCTCTCTCGGAAGTTCTTGTCTCTCCTTTTAATTTGCATTTGTGAAAAAAAGTTCAAACAATAATTCACTCATTTTCCATGAGTCTCTATCCATTATTATTACCGTCATAGAGAATGAATACGAAATACGGCTTTCAGAGGGTGATGCGGTAGAAGTATTCATTCATAGAAAAAAAGTTTCGTCCGCGCAGATACTTGTGTTCAGCAGTCAATAGAAGCCATAAGTTTGTGTGGTGCCAAAAGTGGCCATTAAGGAGTTCACAAGGGGCCATTAAATTGCAATAAAGATGAAATTAATCCAGGGAGAACTGTCTCCACGTCCATGAAAATCAACCAAATATTTACAGATTTCCGCTTTTCCTCTCTCCAATATATAGCGACACATGGAGAAACGGGAAGAATGTTTACATTGTGAATTCATAAAGGAAAAAGTCTGCTGGTATCGAAACGGTCTCACAATAACATAATGTCATATCCCACCAAAAAACTTTCCCTGATTTCCTACAACTTTCACGTTTCAACCCCTTTTCAACTTTGTGGCGGCGGACACAGCACTGAATTCTTGCCTTTTTAACAGAGTTCTGCTGGAAAGTCAGAAATTTCGAGAGAACTCGAAAATGTTAGCCCAGAGCCCAAAAAGTAAGCCACAAAGCAGAGAAAATCTCTTCCAATTTCCTTCTTTTGTATCAAAGCACATACACTCACATAGTGGAGACGCACACTTAAATCAAAAGCCTTGACTTATGTATAACCACCGTCCGATTCTCATATTTTTCTATGTGTGTCATAGAGAAGGGGAGAAAATTACTTTACTTTCTTTGTCCTCTTCACTTTTCCACTTGAACCTTTTCTTTCGGAGTTGTATGGACAGAGAAATTCTTTTAACAGGTCATGAAACCACCACTGGCATTATATTGCAGCCTGTTCAAAGCTGTACCAGAAAAAAACTCTGAATATTTCTCATTTTTTCAAACAAGTCTCGACGTGCTCCGGACAGAAAAAAAGTTTCTGATTGAATACATGCTTCAGTCACTTTTCGTCGTTGTAACATTTTTTGGGAAAAAATCTTGTTTAATACGGTTCTTCATAAGACGTTACGTGTAGTATAAGTACGTACCTTTTGTGTCATCCTGGTGTACTATACTTTACTTCACAAATTTCCCCTCACTTTTCCACTGTAATCCTTTTTTCCTTCGAAAAAAAAACTTGGAGAAAAGTAATGGTTACTGTTACAAGCATGGATCCATACATATATTATTGAGACGAAGAGCAATTGACATAAAGTTGACTTTTTATTGCTTTTATTTTTTCCTTCTTTTCCCACTCCATTGACTTTTCTGTTCGCACACAAAAGAGATGAGCACACATACACACTCTCCTGAATGAATGGCGGAGCAGACAAATAATGGAACAACTTGTGTATCTTCTTTGGAGTAATTTAATGTATTTTACTAGCTGTTAAGTCGACTTTGATCACCCTTCCGCATAAAGTGAGTCGGACTTTTTATGTATGAAGTTTCAACAGGAGGTAGAGCGTATTGTGTACTGGGTTACTGTTCAAATCAGGATCATTTTTGTAGTCTCATGTGTGTTTATCCAGGTTTTTATTTATTCATCACGAATGTGAACTTTTTCTCCTCTGAAGATATGGAGGGGTGAATTGTTTTTATTGTTTTCCAATAAACATAATTATCATGTTTATATTCGACTAGTTTTTTTCTGATCTACTTTTTGCTTTCAAAAAGTTGGTTAGAGATCCAGAGGAATATCATGTGGAAGCATTTTTTTCAGGGAAGATACATAACTTTTTGTGATTTCAAAAGGTCATCCAATAATCCAACGGGCACAGTATTCTCAAGAAAGAAAAGTTGCTCCTCAGTCACTTCACTTCACAAAATTATAACTTTTTTATAGTGAGTATATCCTTAGGATAAAATCTTGTTAAGAAAGTGTGTCTGCCTCTCGTATAAAGTTTCGTATAAAGAGTGACTCCAGAGAAGAACTCGTAATACCACAAATTATTGCCACATAAATCAACCGGCCACCCTCTCCTCGTCTGGTGGACAGGGAGTCAAGTAAAACTTGGTGGATGTCGGTAAGTAAAAGAGAGAGAATGAGTGTGTGTTACACTATAAAAAAGGATTCCTCTCCCTTGTCTTACATTATTACGTTGAAACTCATGTATATTCATACGTGGTGAATGAAGTGCCAAAACCATCCCCGTACAACATTCCTCCACTTGTTCAAATTGGACAGGACTCTCATTGTGCCAAAGCCCATAACAATTTGGTCGGGTCGCTTTTAAAAAGCTCATACACAATGATGACAGATCAGCGGACCACGAGAAGTCACATTCACGACATCATCCTTTTGAACGAAAAACAGAGATTTCTCTCTCGCCGCACTTCTTCCTCATTTCTTTTGTAGATACCGGTAGTCATTACACCACTTGTTTATCCTTGCCGGATGCCAGGATAAAAGGAGTTCTACGGTGATATATCATATTTTAGCTGAAAAGCCAATTGATTCGCAGTCCGCTCCGATTTAGATATTATGACAGTGCAAGTCATACAAATCTGTGGTCCACACGATGAGCTCCAAAAAAGATATATTGCTTCAACTTCTCAGGTATGGTGATTCTCCCTTTGTTTGCTCCACATGTGTAATCCAAAGAATGATGAAGTACTTCTTTACTAATCGCATCGTTCACAAGCCGAAATCCAGTAGTTGCATCTTTTTCTTATGGTTCCCCTTTGTAAACGCTGACTTAATAGGCCAACTGATGCTTTTACTTTTACTTGTTTGCCTTTTCCAAGTCAGCTTTCCTCTTCTTCATTTCTGGATCCTCTGTAATAATGGAAGGTTATCACTGTCCTCGGAAATAACTGGTGAACACACAAGAAGCTTTGTGAAAAAAAAGTATATATTTTTTCACCTCATACGAGTCGCGTGTATCTTTGTGTAGCAAACACAAACACAGATAATAGTCACTTGGAGAGCAGAGAGAAAAATACAATTCTCCTTTCTCTCTCAACTCACTCTTTTTTTCATGCTCTTGGTATGTGTGCCTTGTTCCTCTCTTTTTAAGTGTCGGCAATAAATTTCACACTTGTTCTCTCTCTCTCGTGTCTCTCTCCACTCCTTTCCCCTCTTTTTTTTTGTTGCTGTCTTCTTCGTTTTTACCGTTTTCTAAAACTCTTACACACACAAATCCAAGAAGTGGTGAGCACAGAGAAGAATGATGATGATGATGTTGTTGATATGGTGTGCCTAAGCTGCATTACACACTGCAGCAGAGGTGCTGTATGAGTAAAAAGTGCACTGTCTGTATGGATATTATATTCGTGTTTTTTCCAAAAGAGGATCACTGAATCCTTCTGCAGATCATCAACAGCAGTAAATCATCAAGTCTTGGGAGAGTAGAGGAGAAAGATGTTACTCTTTCTTGGAGAATGGTAAGTTTTCACTAACTTGAGAAAACATCTCTTTACTCGCGAAAGCATGTGATTTTTTTAGGAAAAAAGTCTCTGCTTTCTTTGTACATACACAACCTTTTTTTATGAATGGAGAAAGTTAGACAAGTCGTTTCCCTTGTTTAAAAAATAATAATTTATTTACTAATCTGGCATATCTCCACTCTTTCCGTATTCTTCTCAAGTATCAAATCTGAGAACGCGAAACGCGACTTCCTTTCTAATCCTATCTTCTTCTTTGTACAACTCCGTGTCTTCAAAGTTGTGTCTTCTCACGTTCCTCCACAGCGTTCAACGTGTGAGCGAGCACGTGGTCAGAGTTGTAGGAGAGCAGCAGGTGAAAAGAGTCGTAAAATGACGATGTGATGTTAATGATGATAAGCGACGGTCATAAAAAGATAGATGATAATGACGGCAATGATTGTAACAGTAATAATGATGCCGACTTTTTCCCTTCTTAGCTCTTTGTCCAAGGACGGTGTGGGTGATGATCAGGTAAGAGCAAGAAGAGCGAGAGAGTAAGTGTGTGTGTGTGGAGAAGGATAATGGATTAGTCTCCAGACGCAAGTTTTTTTTCCCTCAATGCTCTCAGCTTAAGTTTGATCTTCCCTTGCTTCCCTTCTTACTTCCTATGCTACAAAGACCTGACTGCTGACTGACTGAGGTTGACTGGCTGAAGTGAATGTTGAAATGATATGAGTTACGACTACTACTTGTATTCACCCATTCCTCCTACTTTTAGTTACTTTACTTTATTTCATTTTGTTGCTCCTTTCCTTCTCCCTCCCTGTACTCGTGCATATCACACTCTGGGAAAAACATACAATATTGTATACTCTGAGTGGATGGATTGTGGTGCGTGAGAACGGCAACCAATATTCCCTATATTTTTATATGCAGGTCTACTTGAATCCAATCTAATGTATTACTACAGAGAAATCTCTCTCAGAGTCTCTTCTTCTGTATATATATATACTTCTTACCCCAAAAAATAATGCTCCGGTGTGTTGGTGAGCGTGTGTGTGTGGTGGTTCGTGTGAAACAGCGTGGTATGATGGTGTACTGTGGCTAAAAGTTTTTAGCTCAGGAGATAGATGATAGATCCCATGGCCCATGTGTCTCTTGCTTGCTGATGTGATGTGATGGCAAAGTAAGCAAGAAAAGAAGAGTATTAGTAGATGGATACAATGAAAATGCCTTCTTGTGTGCACTCACGTTGGTGTGTTTGTGAGAGATCCACGTATAAGTGTGTGTGTGTACTGTTTTAGTCAAGAGCTTTTCGCTACACACTGAAGTGAGTGAGAGGAGACAAGAAGAGACGAGTGGATGGATAGAAAAAGATGGATAGATAGATAGGGTTGCTTTATGTGTTATATTAGAGCTGAAAAGGAGCAATAGTAAAATAGTAACCGTGAGCTCTCTCTCTTCATACAAGATTTTTTAAGTTTACAAATATAAAGCGTGCACATTCTCTATCCAGCTTTGTTTGCTTTGGAGAATATTGCATTCACCAACCACCAACACCAACATAATGTAATAATATTAGCAGCTCAACAGAAAATAACGTGGAAAAGCACGAAGACACATATGCTTTTACAATATACTTTTGATACTGTATATCAAACTCAGCGGTGGTATAGAGAGAGAACCAGCACACACACAAAGTAACTGTATACATGTCTCCTGCCATCCTCCACAAAGATTCTATGTATGATATATGGCTTGTGTGATGAATGTACGTTTATAAGTGTGTGCATATAAGTGCATAGTAGGATGACGGCAAAGTGTGTGTGCCGGAGAGAGTATAAGGTGATTTGGACAAGAATGATAGATGAGTTTTCTTTTTGAGTCAGAGAAAACACGGCCATCGCGCATTTGTGGGGTGGGTCTCTATTAGCAACACATTGAGAGAGAGAGTGAACATTGCATTGCACACTGGGAAAAAGCTTTTTCGAGCTTGCCTTCATTTTTTTTTCAACCGTGTATTATACAGGGAGGAAAAGAGTAGAAGGCTTTTGCTCAGTTTTTTTGGCCTGCCTGCTCGATCCTCTGCTCTTTCGCTTTTATTTGAGTGACGGACGGGCGACGGAGGAACTCTTTTTACTGTTCCATGTACATTACATAAAAGACTTGTACACATGCCTATCAACGGGGAAAAAGCGGAGAGAAAGAGAGCGACGAGTCAGCTCTGAAGAAGTTAAGGCGGGTGTGTGTGCTACATCACACAAACGAAACAGGGAGAGAGTGAGCGAGAAAAGTTTGGGATACACGGTTTTTAGGTATAAAACCTCCATTACTTTGTGCTTATTACGATTATTATGATTATATACCGATTTGAGTGGCAGGAGGCAGAGAGGAACAAACTGGAGGAAAAAGGAAATACACAAAGTAAAGGACGCAGGGTTGAAGCACACAGTTATGTAGCAGGTAGTGCGAGCATTAAAAGTTTGGATAAAAACTAATTCATATATCACAACATGGCATACTTTGGAAGGTAACAAAATGTTGTGAAAGGAAATAACTTATGAAGATGATGAGATGAGTAGCACAGGAATTATTACTGTTTTGTGCCTCCCCCAAATTTTGAAGGAAATCGAGATTGGGAGAGTTGAGATGGGGAAATGTGTGGAAAAAATTGAAATTTATCCGTCCGGTCTGAACTGTAGTTAGACACTGAGAACATCGCATTGGGTACGAAGGGAGTATGTTCTACGAGAAGTGCACCAGCTGAGTGAGTGCAAGCAACGGATGATGCTTTCTTTTCATTGTTCCCGTAACGTTTTCCCCATCTCTGTACGAGTCACAATCCGAGAGTATTCCTCGAGAGTGAAGGAAATCTTTTTGCGTCATTCTCCAGAGCAGTCCAGCGTATGTGTATGCCTGGATGAGTGTGGAGCTTTGAATTATTTTGAAGGACCGTCGTCCTCTCTCTCTCGCTGGAAAAAATCCTGAGGCAATCTTGTCCGTGAGATGAGAAGAATGACTGGGGGATTTGTGTTGCTCAACATTCAGGACATGGAGGCTAGCCAGGCATGTCTAAAAAGCAGGAAGGAAGGGTTCACAAAAATTCGAGACTTTCAAAAAAAAGTGGAACGAGCTGCTTCTGCTGCTGCTGGAACTTGAAAAGCATTTAACACGGGGGAAATGCATGTGTCGTAGAAATATGATCGGAAAGGCATAAAGAGTGGTGAGGAGATGAAGAAAAAAGATGACGTGTGATATGATGGGGCACCCTGTGAATGAATGACAGTTGGGCTGAGCTTAAATAATAGAAATGTAGCGAGAGGGGGAAAATGGAGACTCATTCTCAGTTCTCTGAGTGTTGAGTGTGGCATGCACAACGCGGATTGGGTTGAAGTGACCTACGTTACTTCAAAACGGAAGGTACCCGTTCGTCATCATCATGTGTTACGTCTTGGTAAAAATGTGTAATATTCATAATCCCTCCATACA
>JAHZMW010002299.1:0-16104 GCA_027743745.1 Alloscopus bannaensis | reverse complement strand
GTATTATGCTGACATTCCTAGCTCGAAAGTTAGCATAAGCTCGACCTTAGTTGCACCTAACTACCATGTATTTAGATAGGACGCTAAGCACGAGCTTATGCTAACTTTCGAGCTAGGAATGTCGCCCTTAATCAACAAATGATGATGGCACTAACAGCAACTAAAATCAATCCGACCTGTCCAGATTGGTTTTTTCTTACTTATTTTTGGGATGTGATTTTATTTTAAATGCAATACTTGGCTATTTCAAAATCTTGATTTATTTCATCCTTATGCCACACCAAGACAAACTTGAGTGAGTCTCTTTAGGCGCAGATAAAAGTACTTTTCCACGCATGACATAATTATATAAACCCGTTTATTTACCACCCACAATCGTTTCAACTTTACATGTGGCTATAAAATTTGGTTGGTAAGCATATTTTCTTTGTTCTTCTGGACAGTTTTTGAGGAGCAGTTAGTGCTCTTCTAATGTACTTTTTGTTTAAATTAAAATATGAGAAAAGAAATACAGATAAGAGCTGCTGTGCTACTCTGGACTATTAAATCATATAAAAAGTTATCACAAGTTATCAGTCAAGGTGCTAATCGAACATCGTTCTATTTAAGTTTCGTGCATTAACTCACTTTCTGATATCTCTAAACGATGATTGGAAAATGATTGAATTGACAACAATACATATATGTATGGTGAATACATATACGTGTAAATTATGCAATCACTTTACAATAAATATCTACTCATCCTTTCAATTACATACATTCTACATAATAAGTAATTCCACATGTAAATACAAGAGAATGCAGGCAGGTAAACTTATACAACACTCATGCACGTAAAAAGGTAAAACTAGCTGATGAGTGATGACTGATTTTATACAAGACGAATCGCAATAAGTAGGCTACGATGCTGCGCAACCGATCTAAACAAAAGCTTTCACCAGTAAAAGATTATATTTTTGCGTTTCAGTCCCCATAATAGCCAACAATGCACATGACATGACGGCTTATTTGCCTGTGAAAATCTCATTTCGTTGAAAATACAAAGACATGCTTCATATGAAATGCTTTCTCTAATCTCCACAGTAAGAATGATGTCCTGGTGGTTGTGGCACCGAACTTGAAGGAGGTTGAACTTTTACATATATGAACAAAATAATACGTTGTGTTCACATCAGACGGAGAGAAGAATGTTGTGCTCCTCTATCGTGAGCTGCTTTCACTTCTCTCTCCCTGTAGCTCCTAAAAATTCTTGGAAACCCTCTGGCTTACTTTCGTTTACAGCATTACAACATTATTCACTTGCCTTGCCATGTATGGTCTATATACAAGGTCTATTTTTAGTACCCTTTTGCAAACTTCCTACGCAGTAAGTGAAATTCCGATTTCTCTCATCCGCTCGTTCCTGCTTTACTCTTTCTCTCGCCGTTGAATGTATTATGTGTGCCCTCGTTATCAACACTGAGCTTTTTTGAGAACACGACTGCTTTTCGCTATTCATCTGCGAGAGCTGGGAATGCAATGGGATTGGTTGGTTGGTACCCCCCTTCTGCTTGGTTTTTGGGTATAAAAATAAACCACGCTTCGTCTTCTGCTACACTTTCATAAAAAAAATCTCGTTCAGCAGGAAGCCCTTGCTCCCCTTACTTTCAAGTGCATGAGCAAAGAACGAGCACAACGTTGTATTTGGACACACTGCCTGGAGTCTATTTTTAGCCAAACGACACAGCCACCATCTTTTATTTAACAAAATTACATTTGCAAACACTGTACATGTTACTACCTCTCCAGCGAAACAAATTTATGAGTTGCCATAAATAGAACACTCCTTGAACTCGTTCCGCAAACCCACGCGTTGTTCGTGCGCTAGTGTTAGAATTCAATCATGAGGTCGTACTTGAAATTGCAAGACTTAAATTTAGCTCAGAAGGATTGTAGTAAACCTTCAAAACAGTCTTATTATTATATTAATGCTATGCAAGAAAGGTGGATAAGCAAACTTATAGTATCAGCCCACCATGGTATGCAACAAATAGGATGCTGAGTGTGCTCTATATGTTCAAACCAAAGAGTTTCAAATATATATCCCATATTCTTTCATATATTTGAATCTCTTTGGTTCAAACTAGCTTAAGCGGTTGCTACAAGTTCATTGCAATCTGTGAGTAGGTAGTCTACCACGAACAATGTGTAATAGAAACTAATTTTTATATTATGATTCGCTTATCCGAGAAAAAAGAAGAAAGCATGTGAGAATGTTAAAATTTTGTCCAAACATACAACCAAAAACGACTTCCTGAACCGGATGCACGAGCGACGTGTCCGCAATGGAGGTGTTGAATTTTGCATTTTCTACACGTATATCACCGTATGGACAGTAAGGAAGGAGTCACTACATATAGGTCTCAGCAGTATAGAGATAAATAATATCCACCAGAGTATTGGTGGGTCTTACATTCGGTAAACCACTGTGTATATTAAAAGCTATTGTAAAGTGAATTTGACAACTCCACTCATGGCGTTACATAAAAAGATAAGGTGTAGAGGCAACGGGGCGATGTTTCTAATGCCTTCTTTTCATTTTGATTTTGTATCCCTGAAATCGAAGATTTAAACCACCAGAAGAAAAAGTGCAATTTTCTAGTGTCGGAAAAGACGCTGTTTCCTAACAATACTTATGGTACACATCATCTACATATAAATGTATTATTATTATCATTACTATGTACTGCTTTCTTATGCAACTGACTCATAATTTAATTTGAATTAAAAGAGGAGGCTTCAGTCTTTGCTCCTGGGGGTTTTCTGTTTGTAAGCTCTGTTCTGGAGGGTGTACTGCATAAACTACAACAAGCACTTCATTTGAAATCCCATGACCGGAGATTGGAGCAAGCCTTCCACTGTAACCAGAACTATAATCAGAAGTCACTTGTCAGAATAAGTAACCGTATGCAAATCGCATAAAAATGGGAACAAACTCATCATTGACCTTCCTTGAAGTCAAAGTTTCTAGTCCCTTGTCAGGTAATCTTTGTCCTCAACACCAATGCATGCAAAGTCTTGATTGGATCTTGGATCCTTCAGTTCACAAATAAACCATAATTTCCCGGTTACGCCGATATAATTGCCAAGTACGTGATAGTTGTATTGGCACTTGATGCGTCATAATAAACGGGTCAGACAGAAGAAACAAAAAAGTGAGTCATTTCTCAAGGACGTACATATTTCGTTCTGACGAAATTTCACCAGCGCATGAAATGTATGCGAACTAGTCAAGCTAGAAAGTACAAGTCATGAAAATCAGAAAGGGAATAAGAAATCTCACACCATGTAAATTAGGTATGTAGTTTTTCGTATCAGATTCTCTCATAATAATTTTGGTACACAGTAGATTTTTCATTGAAGCCAACAAATTACCTCCTCAAAAATGGATACGCACGCAATTTTTACAAATAATGTGAAAGAGAAGAAGACCTCTCTCCTGATTTTTGTTGGGCATATAAAAATTAAATTCATTTCATATCCCTTGAAAAACGAAATAGATTAATTGGACTAGTAGCATAGTAATATTTAACGCTCCAACTATAATTTGCATTGCTTCATTTTGCTCTGCCAAGTTGGATTCGTATCAGGAATTTTCATGTCTACAATCATATCTTAAATGCAAATTACACACATTGCAGGATTGTTTAACATTGACTCTTACTAAATGAGAGTTTTATTGATGCATTTTATTGGTTTCCGGTAATACAATCTTCTAAATACTATCACGACTGGGAAACTGCAGACATAAAATAGGATTTGGGACCGTATTAATTTCATTCCGCGATCATTAATAAAACCTCGAGCTCAGAGTTTGCACTTTTCCCACGGACACGTCAGTCGTCGTGTGCTCTTCTGTTCTGTTTTCAGCAATTGAATCATTTTTATATTATTACGCGATCTAAGTTTGTATCTCTCATATACATACTTGCAACTGGTCGTTGGCTCAGCTACGAGCAGCAAATACACGTTGTTTCTCGTATAAACAAATGCTGTTCATCAGCCGCGTTGCCCGCTCTGTCACCTGCTGCAGATGACTTTGTTATTATATTTTTTAAAGGCTGGGAGTGCTGGAACACTTACGGCTGGAAAATTAGAAGAATATTACAGTTAAATTTTGAAGGGAGAAGTAATCTCACTCAATAGTTTCCTCTCTAAGGAACCGGCTTTTGTTTTGTGATCGTTTCCTGCTACAGGTTCCAAACCCAAGCGGAATTGGATACATACACCATTTTTACACGAAATTCTCACATCTAATTTTAGTGGTCATCACTCATCATTATTAGTCAGTCTTTATTACTATATGTAGCTCTGTGTGGTCAGTGTGGTGAAGGGTTAATAAAAATAACCATATTAATCATGAAGTACGAAGAAATGGAAATGGGTGAGAAAACAAAGCCCAGTGTTCTTCCTGTGATAGCCGCGTCAATCATTTTCCCCGTGAGTGTAGTAATGTGGGCTTTAAATCATTATGGAGGAGTTGTCGAGAGCGGGGACGGAGACTGGGAGGATGAAGGAAGATTTGCAGGTATGATTTTTAAAACGAGCGTCCTAGTTTGAATGGACCTTTTGACATTTTTGTTAAATATAGTACTGGCCAAGTCAGAGAGAACGCGGAGAAAAGATTGCACTTGTGCGAAAGTTTGGTATTGACAATTTGCAGGCGCCTCACCTAGCCGCTGGTTTATGTCGGTAGCGGTTCCTATTCTCCTGACGATCTATGCTTTGAAGAGGAAAAGTCTGAATAAAAGTGGTGCAGCGCTTGGTAAGTCAAAAATGACAAAAAATTAAGGGTACGAGTCGTAAAGATGTTTCGGTGGTCGATAAAGAGATGACGGAAGTATCATACCCAAGTGCAATTTAACTCAAATGGGTGTGACTACGTACCTACGCACACATGTTGTTGTAATTTCAATGCGTTTTAACCTTTGTTAAAACTCTGTTGAAAATGTCAGAATGCCAATGAAGAATGAAGATGCCACAGAATTTCTCTTCAGAAATCTTTTGGTTTTGAACGGTCACATCCTCTTGGGGCAAATGTAATTTTTAAGCAGTTGAGTTGGGATAGTTTATTAAGATCATAAAACACTTGTGAGATGATCTTAAAACTAATTACAAATCAAATTACGCAATCGTGCATTTACATAGTATACATTTATTATGGCAATACAATTTAGAACAATGGAGGGTATATCTGCGTCATTGTTCTATACCAATACCAATCAAATCATGTACATAATTTATATAGCGAGCGATCTAAAATCTCTCGATTAATTATACATCTTCAGTTTTAGTATCGTTAATAGCTTCATTATTGTAGCCGGATGATACCGGCACTGGTATATGACCGGCGGCGTGTTCAGTTGCTCAGTCGTCTGTCACCTACATATATTAATGCACTTAGCTAAAACATTGAAAATACATGAATGTAATAGAATTGACAAATTTGACATCTTTCGAATGCAGCCCTTGTGGTGGGATTTTTCTTAACGCTGAGCAGCTACTGCTTCCTCATGCTGCTCCTGATGTTCTTTCTGTCATCCAGTCGAGCTACTAAATTCAGAGCAAGCAAGAAGCGACTGTTTGAAGAAGACTTTAAAGAAGGTAACTCTAATTTTAGACGTTTTCAAGAAACTAACTACCCTGTGTTAAATGCGAGTCCTGCTAGACACCACTGCAAGAACTTGTTGAGCGAGCAGATCGTTTTATAACGCTCTGCGTTCAATTTGTAATAGGTGGACAAAGAAACTGGGTACAAGTGTTTTGCAATGGCGGAATGGCAACTCAGTTGGCAATAATTTACATTTGGGATATCGGATTCGGTCAACGTCCAATTGACTTTCAGGCGGACTATCGTGCATCTTTCCTTGGAATGGCCATTCTCGGTGCATTAAGCTGCGCTAACGGAGATACATGGGCGTCAGAGATTGGTAGTGTCGTGTCAACTACATCCCCTCGGCTCATTACAACATGGAGGGTGGTACCTAGAGGAACCAACGGAGCTGTAACTTTTGGGGGTCTTGTTATCAGCTTACTAGGGGGCCTGCTGTTAGGACTCACTTATTACCTAACGATTATTATGACCGTTGATTCTGTGATTTTGGTCAATAGTCCCCCGCAGGTACTCAAGAGCAGGATTGTAAAAGTATGCTACAGTATGAATAATTCCTTTGGTTAGAAAATCATTTTACCTTACTTTTCCATAGTGGCCTGTGATAATCGTTGGTGCAATCGGAGGATTGGCTGGAAGTGTGATTGACTCTATTCTTGGGGCAACACTGCAGTATTCTGGTATGCGGCCTACCAGTTATTTTTTCAGATACATGCGTCATATGATGACTTCATGTGATCAGGTTGTAAACCTGGTTCGAATATCCTTATTTATAGGTTCTGATTCAGGGGGAAAAATTCATGAAGTGCCTGGAAAGAATATCAAGCACATCAGTGGTGTTAGCTTTTTGGACAATCACAGCGTGAATTTAATCTCAACCATTCTCACTTCTTTGTTACTTCCAAAGGTTGCCTTTTCTGTATGGCCTTCCTTGGTTGAGGCTTTAGATGGTTCTTAGATATTTCAATCGACAGACTTCAGTAATTATAATTAGTACGAATGTATGTCCTCCATTAGAGATACATAAAAACATGAACGTGTTGATGTTTGTGTTCGAGCTCACACTCGAGTTTATTCCAATGGTTGAAAGACTACATACTACATATACGTAACAACATACTTTGTACAGACAATTGTATACGTATTTCTATAAATCAAATAATTAATCTATAGTTATTAACCGATATCGAGGTCATTTTGATAAACTTTAATTCGTCAAATTAATTCTACTTTTTAAAACCTTTGAGTATGTAAATCACTGATGCGAATCTAGGAAAATTCGATGTTTACATAAAGTAGCAGACTTTTTTTACTGTGCGTAGCGGGAATTAATTGAATAATTAATTGATAAAATGGGTCATGTTTTGGTAACCCGTATGAAAAGCACAAATATTTTGGGTAATTAAAGAAAGATTTCCTATGAAGTGACACAACGCAAAACAAAATATAACTGCTGATGGCATAATTACATAATATATGGCGATTTATCATCTGTACCATAACTAAATGGTGCCAAAAGGCATTGGGAAGTGGCCGGTGGGGCTTTTTGGCACTGGCACAGACTTTTTGATACATAAAAATACGTATAAATGCAACGGTTAAGTACATTCAAATCATGAACTACAAGAGTACAGGTGAATACCTCAATAAAGTACAATTAAATAAACACACATAAAATACAACTGGATTTGCACGGGGTGGAATTAGTACGCAGACTCCACCCGGTTGGGAATAGGGGGAGGTGGGGCGCGGGCGTTGGGTTTCGCTAAGGCATGCTTTGCAATTCCGGATTGCCGATTGTTGTTGTACCCGTTGTCGCTCCCATTTTTAATTTCCTGTCCGTAATGCCCGTTGTCGTTTCCGTAATTTCCATTATTGGCAATATTATTTCGATTCATTTGCGTCATCAACGGTGGTCTATTATTACCAACCGAAGCATTACTTTCAGGAACTGTTGGCCAGGTAAGAATTAATTTATTTGGACCCTCTTTTGTAAATATTGGAATCGCTTGGTCCGTCACTTGTACACGAATACTGGTTGATTTCTTAGCGAGTTTGCATTCCACGTTGGATGTGACGTTTACTCTGACATTGGCGTTGTTCACTCTGCGAAAAGTAACAATAAGTAGTGGGTGATTTATTAGAATAGTCAATATACAAATGCCTTATCATGGCCATAAAAGTAAGTATAGATGTCTTTTGTCTGTAACATGGATATAATTCCTCCTCTGCTTACTTTTTGCATTGAGTGACGACAAGGGTTATAAACTCCCCAATGATATCCGGAGACGGTCCCCCATTAGGTGAAGAAACGACCCACGAACTGACTCCCTGGACGGATCCACAATGCAGGGCAACCACCATGTCTCGAGCAGTGCTCAAATGGATTATTACCAATTGATCAGGTCCTGGAGTCACGGTTAGTCCGGTAACTTGGCTGAGGGGAATTCCTGCTTTCATGTTCTTGAAGGAGCCCTTAGGTCCATCCAGCTTGTAAATGTGGGTGTCTGAGAGTAAAATTGACCTTTCTGCACATTTTCCAGCAGAGCCGGGCGTTGCCTTTAAAATTCTCGAGCTGAATAACACTTTTCGAATGCCATCCTTCTTCTGCAGTCTTTCAAAGCTCATCTGGTAGTCTCTAGCTTGATTTAACCCTTCGGACATAAGGTAGTCTCCTTTCCAATCTCTGTTAAGGCCCCAGTTGGAACGCTTGCCTTTAATGAGTTCCGTATGGCATAGAATCTTTAATCGAAGTTGTGGCCAGTCATGCTCTGGAACACGTCTTAGAATCGAAAGTGCCCACCACCTGCCGTAAGCAGCTCTGATTAATCCCACCAAATGGCCTATAGGTCGTGGAGCAGGAGGCCAGTTAACGTTAAGTCCAGCACGTGGAACGGGGATACGACCCTTGTTAACTCTTGGAGCCGAGTTCGTAGGAAATCCAAGCGAGTGCTGGGTCGCTGAAACCCAGGACCGCAGTTTATACTTTCTGTAGACTCCAGCAATCCTGTGGACGGCTCTAAGGCGCTTGTAATACTCTCTTGCTGTGTAGCCCCTCCACATTTTTTGAAGGAATGTGACAATGCTGGGTATCATAGCTTGTCGACTCTGCAAAAAGAGAAAGCATAAATGATATCGGCAACACTTTCTGCGATCAGTCTGAGACTCTTCGACTTATTGTGAGAGCCAGGGAGCAGCTCTGTGTATATGCATGCGTTACCTTCTCCAGTTGAAACAACGTGTTCGGACTTCTGATAAAAATTTTCGTGTTGCCAAATACGACATCGTTGACAAGACCAAGATCATGAAGTATGGCAGACGTGGCGTCTTTCATATTACTTCTTGCAGGATTTGGCCATGTTTTGCTGGACAGCTGCAAAGAGTCATGAAACAAGTTTTAGACTTTGTCCAAAGCCATTTCCATTGTGATTGCATTTTTGTAAATTTTATCGTAACGCGTACTTAATTCTAAAATCTTGGTCGTGAACAAGCGACTTGTCAGAAGGCAGTAACTGACGACTCTTGTAGTGAGGATGATCTTTCAACTTCCTGTCCATTGCATGCAAGATGGTTTTATCAGAAATATTTCCAACGGATAGACAGGCTTCGTCCATGATGGCAATAATTCCCTGGTGAGGTAACTCAATCATGTCGCAGATGACTTGGTTGTTGAAGTAAGGAATGTCTTGCCATTGAATTCCTTCTCGTCGGTATTCCTCCTGCTCTTGTTTCAAGACGAGTTCTGTGCAATTCAAACAACAAACGTTGTTACATCAATATTACATTAGTACACGTCATGGCGGATGCTTAAATATTCCAGTAAATTATACTGTCCTAAACAAGGAGTGCAAAACTTCCGAGTGAGATTGCTTAGTTTAGCTTTAGCAACATACATGCGCATAAATGTTTATTAAGATTTTTAAATTTCAGAGATAAATAATCAGTCAGGTTGCAAATTGGATGTCTTGTTTAATGTCAAAGCGTAAATCTGAGTCTGATTCCATTCTCTTTCGGTGGCTTTTCCGATTTCTTTTTCATCAAACCACAACGTACGGATTGGGGACTTGAATTTGTATTCTCAATGTGCTTCATCACAGTAGCTAATGCTATAGGTATTTCGTCAGTATGAAATTCCGGATTTTCGAATATAGCCACTGGGTTTCTGGAACTCATGACATATCTTTCTTGCAAAGCTGACAGTCGCCGTCCTGCAGCCCCTTGCGAACGCAATGGCGTTGGACTGTTTGTAAGATATGAGACGTTTTTGGAAAATCCTTGATTATCGTTTTCCTCCCTGAAAGAACTTTCTCGAGCAATTTGGCCATTTCCGACCACCAAAGATTTGCCACAGGACACACGGTTCCAGTTGGGTTTTAAGTGTTTAGGGACTAAATTTAAAATGTGACCAAAATTTGAATTTTTTCCTGGAAAGTTTTCATAGGGTGGGGAGCTGCAAATTTGGCGATCCATGAGATTTATAAATTCAACGGCCGGAAACCGGGTTTATTTTTAGTGAAGCTAATCTAATGAGTCTAATAAAGCCTAGTGAACATTTGGAATCGTTTTGCATGTACGTATGTATGTATAGGTCACAATTTGACTTCTTTCCGCCATGTACATGTACATGTTTGTGTAAGACGAGCATACGTCAGCTATATTGAATCGTATCATGGGAACATTATTATACTCGACTGCTCATGCCAGTCAACTCTCTAAACCTATCAAAGCATAAAAATAATCTTAAATGGTTAGACTTACCAATGAATAACTGTTGCAGCTTTTCATTGCAATAATTAATGCAAAACTGCTCGAAACTGTTTGTTCCGAGAATTTCGAATCCATAAATGTCGAGTACACCAATGACAGTCCCTTTGTATCCTTGCATGTCCATAGGCTTTATGGCTTCGTTGATCCGCTTCACTAGCCAGTTGAAGAGTCGTTCGTATAAAGCCTTGGCAAGTGCATCTCGCGCATATACGGCCTGCTCCGATGTCAAGTTTTTAGTCACAACTTGACCACCAGCCGCGATAGCTCGCTCACAAATGGCTTTTGAAAGGTCAGCGGAATTGACTTGAAGAAGCCTTGCGACAGAGTCGACAGAGGATTTTGCAGAAGACGAAATCCTCGAATTTTCACCATCTGCCGTTACTGCGATGTTGCCAAGATGTAGGATTGCCCCAATCTACACGCATTGTCAGAATCAAATTAGTGTGTAAAAATGAAAGTCATAAGTTGAGATTTTTTCATCGAGCATTAATGCATTTGTGAAGGGACAAAATGCGCTTTGAAGCATTTGCAAAGCAACATCTTAAAATGTTCATGCTTGACCACATGTGCAAACATTAAATAAATAAAATTTAAGGCTTACTTGATCCCATGTTGTTGTAATTTCACTCTCCTGAAGTCCTAACAGCTTGAGTGAGCTGTTTACTGTTTTAAAATCGCTTTGATCATTAATCCCACTTACGCGTGATATGCCTCCTTGGGCGACGTAAAAGTAGGTTTCTGGTGTTTTCGTTAAATTTCTTTGTCTTAGCTCAGCATCACTTCCACCAAATAGCAGCTATAAACAATAAATCAGTGCAGGTGATTACTATTGTTAACTGCAGCACCATGAAATCAAAAGGAATAAGAACCAGCAGTTTCTTTAAAAACGTGTAGTAATAAACATAGGTTTGCACACTGCATTCTTTCGGCTGCTCTTGTGTCATATTTGCACAAGTTGTGAAATGGTCTACTAAAGCGTTCAGTAGGCTACACAGCACAGTCGAATTGTATAATTCGCATTCACATCTTTAAAAGTTTCATTCACAAATGTATATTGTTGCTTCGTTGAAGTACATAATAATATGGAGTTGAAAGAATCCTTTCCGTAACCAAATGTGGTTCATCCACAGTACAATCATACTTTACCAACTGTTGCCTTTCATTTCCTTCAAGAAAAGGACTTCAAAATGGCCCGTTCAAATGTTAGCACTAATTAGTTAGAAAGGACGATGAGTTTGTACAAAACGTTTAGCAAATAATAATACCCTGATTCCATCAATAGCCATACACGATATTGTTAAAGTAAGGACTATGTACATAATCCACAATACACAAGTACATGCATGTGTCGGCAGAGACAGACTATGGTGGCGCAGCGTAGTACAACCAGGCGTAACACGATATTTTATGCGTCCCTAGTCATTGTTTTATTTCAAATTTATTTCTCAATAAGATTAAAAAGCGAGAGAAGAAAGTAAAGCCTTGAACAAATCACTTGGTTGCAAAGGCATTAATTGTGGTTGCCGTCACTTGATACGTTTGGTTACCTTTCTCTTTCTAAACCAACGAATTGTGACAGTTTAGTGAATGATCTTTAGGGTGATTACAGCTTGCTCTCGTTGAAAAACACCATCGCTTGACGCAATATACAAATCGGTGAATCAAACTGCATACGCAAGAGCAAGACGTACATGCATTTATTGTAGCCTCCAACGCTGTTTTTGCCAAACCGTTCCCTTTTTATGACAAGAGGCACCGCGTCTGTTAGTATAACTTGTGTAAGTCTTTTAAAGATGATTGTCAGTTGTTTTATTTATACTGTAAGTGATCATTCATTTATAACTTTTTAACGCTTTCTTCAAACAAAGACGAAACACTCGTTTAAAGCTTCTGCTTAATTATTTAAAACTTGAGTGTCTAGAAACACGTTTAAAATAGATAAAACTAATTGGGTTAGACAGACCTGTCCCACCGAGAGGAAAAAATGTGCCTCTTGTACAGTTTTGTATTGTATTGTTGGTGCATCTTGGGAGTGTTTGGGGAAATAAAGATGCAGTTTTTGCAGCTGCAGTCGCGGTGAGGCACCTGCTTGTAGGCCAGTGAATGAACTACTTATACACATTACATTCAAAAAATTTATATCCACTCAGTTTATCGGTTCTGTTTCTATTGCTTCATCATAACCACTCCTTCGTAATAGAACCAAAAACTCATTTAAACTGCGCCTACATTCAACTCCAAAATTGTCCAACGCACCAATTGCGTTAACGTCCGTATTCCGAGTCGAAAAGTGATGTTAATAAAGAGTTTAAAGTAGACTTTTGTGATTTATTATGACACACCATAGTGAACTTACATATGGCACAATAAACGTCAACTTTAGCCGGAGTCTTTCAGCCATGAACTCTCGTTTAACTCGTTAAGACTCGTAGCAATTGTAGTCAACGCAAACTTAAATAGATGCTAAAATATAATAATGTCTAATATTATGCAAGGTAACGCTAGAAAGGAGATCCGCTATTTTGTTAAGTAGGGATGTAGTATTTTCAACTAAATACGTGTGCATTTGATAGATAATTGTATCACTGGAGTTTTCTATGCCATTATGTACTTCCTTGTCTTTTCCTGCATACTTCAAAATCCAATACTCATGAGCTCGGCATATTACGAGCTCATATATCTCACCCCGTTCTAGTGTAAACCTAAATTTTGTGACTACACAATAGCAAAATGTGTTTACCCAAATGCATATACATACATATTGTTCTATCCAGAGATTATTTAAAGGAAGTCCGCGTTCTCTTCTATGTATGTATATTTGTATATGGGATTCATTGGCTCTATCGGTATTATAGGTACAGAAATCATGCATTGATTTTGGTGCACACCGTAAATCATGACATCTCTTGGGTTATGAACTTGTACCTCTATTTAGTTGTGAATTTAGCAATACTGTCTGCATGATAAAACATTCTCTTCTGTGCCTGTGATTAACGCTTTCTTCGCGTAATCTACGAATCGCGAACACCACTAGACGATACGGTACGAGGCCATTGGCCATTCTTATGTCTTCATGTCATGTTCAGAATTTTACGTTGTAGACGCTTATTATGTATTCGCATTCATGTATCTATACATTTAGATACTGTCTGCCTGTCTGTTTGGGTATGACAGATATTCGGTAGTTGTTCTTTTTATCTATTGTCTTGGTAAGCTTTTATAAAACGAAAAATTCACAGCTCACAAAAGCCTTCATGTTTTATCTGGCCTGGTAAAGTGGTAAATGTCATTCGTGATACAGATATTGGTGGTACGATAAAGCGTGGCTCAATTTGACTAATGTAATAACTCCTGAGTGTAAATTTTTCACTTTTCATCGTGGCTTCATTGTGGTAAATCTTAACGAAAAAAGACCCCGCATGTTTCCGTCTGTCATAAACTACGTATTGAGCTGAAAACCGCATCTCCTTTGTGTATCACTCCAAACTGTATAAACACTAGTTCTTCTCATTGTTCTTTCAAGGAAAACATGAAACTACTGTATATGTATGTACCTGGTAGAAAGCATGAAAGTTCCTTTCTTGGGGTTGTTGGAGCACAACGCGAGATTTTTCCAACAAGTAATTGGAAATTTCACCACCCACCTAAACACAAACATAAAATCAATGGGAAATTAACACTCAATTCTTACTGTATTCGTAACGTTTTATTCAGGAGGGTATCATGCTTTTGTATTTAATAAATCGCCACCAACCGGGTCCCCTTTCCAATCAAATTTGATGTCCATGTATTTGCCGAACCGAGAACTGTTATCATTACGACTTGTCCTTGCATTTCCAAAAGCTTCGAGCACACAATTGGATTGGATAAGGACGTTCTTGACTCGTTCCACCTCCTGATAACCGCTTACATTCGTGACTGCTGCGATGTATCTCATTATTATCTTACTGGCCTCTGTTTTCCCAGAGCCGGACTCGCCAGATATCACAATGCATGTGTCGTGACCCACCCTACGCATTGCTCTGTAGGCTGCATCAGCGATGGCAAAAATATGAGGAGCTCTTTCAAAGACTTCTCTTCCTGTATTACGAAAAAAATGTCATTTTTATCGACTCTCAATTAGAGTGATGTCATTTAATATTGGTTCATGTGTCAGTTAGCAGAGGATATTCTAAGCATATTATATTAGTTGATTTGATACACTTATCATCATCACGCGTGACATACCTTTGTACTCATTGACTTTATCATTTCCATAGATTGGCATAGTTTTGTAAGGGTTGACGGAGTTGTCGTGACCCACCCTACGCATTGCTCTGTAGGCTGCATCAGCGATGGCAAAAATATGAGGAGCTCTTTCAAAGACTTCTCTTCCTGTATTACGAAAAAATGTCATTTTTATCGACTCTCAATTAGAGTGATGTTATTTAATATTGGTTAATGTGTCAGTTAGCAGAGGATATTCTTAGCATACATATATTAGTTCATCACGCGTGACATACCTTTGTACTCATTGACTTTATCATTTCCATAGATTGGCATAGTTTTGTAAGGGTTGACGGAGACACATACTTCACCGATGTAGGTGTAAATTCTCCCAGCCTTGAATCTATAAAGAAAGAAAGGATGTTGAATATTTGTTTTACGTACCTAGTCTCGTTTTTCACTCATGCTTTGCCTTGCGAACTACGAGAACGATAGTGACGTAAATCAATGTATGTGGTAAATCAAGAACGAAAACTGTTTGTAATTTTCTCAAAAAAATTTACCGCAAGTTTACATATTTTAGCCCAATTCGCGTTATATAATATGTATTCATACAAATATACTACATATTCAAAAATGCCCTAATTTTGCAGTTAGACGCACGTAGTAATTATTATTGATGAAGTATTTACGTATTTTCATGGGATGAGTAAAAAGGACACTTCATAAGGTGCATGCGGGCTGGTATTTCTTGTTATGGGCAAATAAGAATGCATACAGTGATGACGATGATACAAATAGTGAAGCATCAGTACACGAGTGAAGATGCAGACCGTGAATATTCTTGTGCGTATATATGTAGATCCAAAAATAAGTTTCAAATACGCGACTCCTTCTCAAAAGAAACTCTCCTTGAAAGCCAAAAATTCACTCTCCTGGAGTTCAAGCTGACATTGCTCTGCTTTGGGAAGCTGCTGGTGACATATCGTCATTACGGACTATTTCAAGACTCAAGGCAAGTTTCTTTCAAATTAGGACTCATTGATGCCACGAGTTTTTGTGTACAATATTCACAGAACCGTAAAACGGCACAGGAGCAGATTGATTTTCACAGAAGTGCAACTTGTAAAGCACATACATGTCCAAGTGATATAAATTTAACTAGATTACTCCGGGAGCGTAAACTTTTCTAGTTCTCTGCATATAAGCTAAAAATAACCAAATAGCATTCTTTCGATTTTAATTCAGTACAACTATTAGTTTTTATTAACGTGTTATGTGATAAATATGAATCATGTGTATATGCTACATTGACGTGAACTTTCACGATAGAGTTTCGAAATTACATCTGTAATTTGGATAAAATTAATGAATAGGGTCTGATGAATGAATTTGAAGGTGGTTTACTCTGTGATATGTGATTTTATTCATATTGCTACGCCTGCCGAGCACGGTGTTTACTCATGAAAATGAGTCGG
>JAHZMW010002298.1:0-12932 GCA_027743745.1 Alloscopus bannaensis | reverse complement strand
ATACTACAAAGAAATTCCACTCTCCGAAATTCTAACGGTGGAAACCGCCAAGTCTCCGCAAGGAGGTAAGGCAATTGCCTCTTTGATTATTATTTTAGTTTACAAGTACCGAGTTCAGTATTCTTGTTAAATTAAAGGGAGAAGAATACAGAATTGGTGTCGAGTTAATTTTTTCTTGGTATCTCGATGCTCGTTATAAAAAACTATTAAGTTGTATAGCAAATATGAAAAGGGGAAGGCATCCTTTGTTTGAGAATGTAGACAAGGATTTTTTGTATATTTGGCATGCTCACTGAGGCTACATTTTTACTTTATTTTCAAGGTTGTATATGTAATGTGATTCCGCTAAAACTTTTACCGTAATTAACCCATGTCGAAACTTACGCGCAGTGTTGATACCACATTTCTAATGCAATCTCCGACTTTTTCCTACTCTTCTTCATATGCGTATTGCGACTTTGCTGGATTTAATCCAAGCATGCTTTCCCAATAACCAGAATGCCCTAATCTGTGTATGTGTTGCAGACGTCATGCACTGTTTTGAGATCCGCACAGCAAGCTTGGACTATTTTGTCGGGGAAGACCCATTATTTGGAACTAAGGACCCCACTAAGATCACAATGCCTCACCAAGAAACAGGAATCGGTAGCCATTTGGCAAAGAGTTGGGAAACTGCGATACGTCAAGCGCTCATGCCTGTGACTCCTCAAGGAAACTCCAGTAACATTCCTGCGCCATCCCGTAAGACACAACACACTGTGGGCTATTACAGTAAATTTGCATTAACTTCAACACAAACACCTTCACATCAAATGGATCTCCTGCGGAGGATTTGCAAGAGACACTGAGTATTTTTTAAGGAAAGGGGTTTCCTTTTCTGAGGACGAAGTGCTTCTTTCACTTTTCGAAGAAGGCCGTTTCCGTTTTTATGCTCCTGTAGGAAATTGATTTTTCTTACTTATAACAGCTCTAGTACATGTATTTTGTATTGACAACTCCAGCTCGAGATACTGGAGTCATATTGCGAAGAAAAATTGTGAAATGTGATCAACGCATCACTAACAAAAAAAATGTAACAAAGCACTTCACTTACATGCAATTTTTTGCTACTGTATATGTACGCTCGTGAGTATTCTTTTAGAGAGCGAAGGAAATCAATACATGTAATGTTTCCAAAACAGAATTAACAAGTTAAAACGAAACCAAACCTTTTTAGACAGTTTGCACATTATGTCGCCCAATACCATTCAATTATGGTACACAGTATTATGTTCGTCGGAGAAGTATACTAAAGCCTACGTAATTTGTTGAATGGGTTGTGAAATTTCAGGGAAGGACGAGAGGGAGGATCGCATTACAGATATTAGTCTCCTGTACCAGATTTTCCCGGAGGAGGTTTTAGGCTCTGGTCAATTCGGCATCGTGTACGGAGGTAGGTCTATGTCTCTTCAATAGAAAATTTTCCGTGCTCGGCACTCATGGATAAGAGATAAAATGTTTCTTAAAGTAGGTTTGTTATGAATGTTTGTAATGCTGAGTGCGTCGTTGACTTGTATAGGCATACATAGAAAGACGACCAGACCTGTTGCGATTAAGGTCATCGACAAACTCCGATTTCCCACAAAGCAAGAGGCACAACTCAAGAATGAAGTGTCAATCCTTCAAAATCTTTCTCATCCAGGTAAACTTAGTTGTTTCACCATTATTTGAGAGTGTTGTAGTCTCAAGTGCTTTAAACGATGTTGAACTATGAATCTGGTTTAGGTGTTGTCAATTTGGAAAGGATGTTCGAGACACCAGAGCGTATTTTTGTGGTAATGGAGAAATTGAAGGGAGACATGTTGGAGATGATACTTTCCAGTGAGAAAGGTCGGCTTTCGGAGCGAATTACCAAGTACCTCATCACTCAGGTTGGCAAACACGTTTTTACGTTTGGTATTGGCTGATTTCCGGTGGCAATTGTAAATAATTTGAGTTTGCTAGTGAGAAATATGTCCAAGCGTGGCAAGTTTTTGTGAAATTCAACTTGCCCCAAGCGACTTTCTCCATATATTAATATATGCTTTGCTCTGTTTATGCGTCCTTTTTATGCAAATTTAGTATGTGACCGCTCTATAATAATAATAAGGCGTCTCTCTTGATAATTCCAGCACCTGAGGTCCTTCGCAACAAGGGCTACAATCGGTCCCTCGACATGTGGAGTGTGGGTGTGATCATTTACGTCAGCTTGAGCGGTACCTTTCCCTTCAATGAAGATGAGGATATCAATGATCAGATTCAGAATGCAGCTTTCATGTACCCTCCAAACCCGTGGAAGGAAATATCCTCTGAAGGTGTGAATATATTGAATGTGGTATCATTTGACAAAGGTGTGAATGAGGCACTCAATTGGCTCCTTTTGTTTTGCCATTACAGCGATAGACCTGATAAGCAACCTTCTACAAGTTAAACAACGAAAACGATTGACAGTTGATAAATCCCTTAGCCATCACTGGTTGCAGGTAGGTTGTCTTTGACGTAATTTGAAGCAAACGTTATGTAGATAAACTTTAAATGTTTGATTTTTTATGTAAACTAGGACTACCAGACGTGGTGTGATCTTCAAGAATTGGAGAAGCAGATAGGTAGTCGGTATTTGACTCATGAGTCTGACGAAGCAAGATGGGAGGCGTTCCGAAAGGATTCCCCCGTTGGAAACGGGAACGGCTCCACCAACGGGATCGCCAACCCCATGCCTTCGGATACGCTGTCGCAAAACCTAGCCAAACTGCGTCTTTAGCAGTGCGAGTGGTTATTTTAGCATTCTCTTAAGTCATCCTCGGGGCGCTTTATCCACTGCTAGGAGTGTGTCCGTATCGAATCTTACAGTGATTGAGGAAGCACCGCCCACACCGTCTGAAGCATCAGAGTTCATGTACCGCCTTAGACGAGAAGATTCATCAACATTGTTGTAGTAGGAAGCTACTTTCTTCTTTCAGAAGATTCTATACGTGTTTAAAGCTAGTTTGTAAGCAATCGCATCTTTCTCTCAACAAATATCCGACTTTCACCCTGTACATCAGTATGCGAATAAGGTCATAGAAATATTGTGATCCGAATTCAACTTGTCAAGTCATGGAGGAAAAAAACAGAGAAAACACTGGCGTAGAGAATTTTATAGAGTTCAGCATTTTTTAAAATAGAGCGCAAGGTGTCCTCTTCAAATATCTCAGAATGTACACACAGGATTTATAAATATCTGTATGTTAATCGATATTTATTATGTTACTTTAATGAAATTAAAGGAAATATCATGTATTTTATGAAACTTTATATGAAATGTGAGAAGCCGACCTAGGAGTCGGTATAATATACAAGTACACATACCTAGTTATTTCTAACTGTGTATGAATCCGTTATTGCTGGAAGGAGTGAAAAGTGAAAGCTGTCAGCACTTCTTGATTGCAAATTTTTTACTTGCGCAAGTTATATAACGTGAAATTGTCGGTTCGTGGTTGACGCGTTTTAATAGGGACCAAACGTATTATGGATTATTGTTCACTCTGAATTTCTTCGACTTGATGATGGATTCGCTCGAAAGAAGCGATTGGATATAAAGATTCCTTATTCGAATTTTCACTTTTATATGTCATGCGGAAAGTGGAAGGTCCTTGTATGTAATGTATGAACTTGTCTGTCGCCAACTTTAGCACCAACGAAATGCTTACATTTAATATGTAGTAGTCGATCTGAAATTAGATTTGAAACCAACGTTTTTCAGCAAATTGCAATCAAAGGCGACCCAGTTTTCTGTATACACAGTAAGCTAAAGTAGTCGGATTAATAACTTTCCTTCTCTTAACATGTTGTCGTTAAACCAGTAATTATTGTAGATATCTTAAATGTAGTTTTCAAATACAAGACCTACTCAAGCTTTAGCCTTCGTAGTTTTAGATGTAACATCTAGAGAATAGCTAATTTATAACCGCTTACACAGTCAGGAATGTTGCAGTAAAAGATTCGGAACAAAAACTCAACGTAAAAATAGTTATTTTATCAAGTGCCTCGTTCACGTTAGATTTAACCATGATGGCCGTTTTGTGGCGTGAATTGATTGTTTACTGTGAAATTTTAACGTGTTTATAAATACCTACATATTATGCCGTGGCTAGTTACTAATCTTCGATGATCCTACGCGTTCGTTTGGAAATAGTGCTTTGTAAAATGGCAATACTTTTACATATCTTTCTCTATTGGGATAAACTATCGTGGTTTCAACAATTTCAGAGATGTCTTAGAATGTCATTGGTAAATTATTATTATTCATTGCAAATGCCAACGAGATTAATGAATAATAAAAGTATTCTCAATTGTGTGTGCTACTTTACGCTGACTCTACTTTATTTATTCACGTCAAACACTCTAAATCTATAAGTATCTACCTATACATCTTTGACATGGGTTCTATATATAAAAACTCTGCGGAACGAGTATCTACTAATCTACGTGGCTTCGTAACGCTTTACACAAAATATATAATTATCTTGCAACTGGTGCAAGCAAGTTTTTAAAACGTAGTTTTAATGTTCTAAATGTGTTCACATTTCCTCGAAATATTCTGGAACTCACTTCTAGCAAGATATGCATTGCTCGTTCTCATCAATAATTATTGACATTCAAATTGCTACATAGTTTAGGTTGAGATATAGCGGCATACAGTTTGAAAGAATTTCCCACCCAAGATTCACATTAAATACAAAAAATGACATAATATCACACAAAATCAGACGTCTACCTCACATCATCAAGCTTTGCTATCCGAGACTAAATTAATCCAACGAAGGAGACGATGGATTGTTAGGGACGTCACCCTCATAGCACGCCCTAAACCTCATTTCGGTCTCCGCCATATGGTATGGTATATTGTTGAGTCTGGAGTAAATCCGAATAAAAACTTCGGGGACCAAGACGTAGTTCACATACTCGATGTACTAAAATCAGAAGGATAAAATCATTTCAGACATTCTAACGGTAAAACAGTATTCAGCAGTTCAGCTTGGTAACACATTTGCTTACCTGACACCGCATTGTCGGATCCGGAAACAAGTGGTCATAAATCAAAGTTATCAGAGCTGTGCCTTGGTCACTTGTAAACGGAACCGCAACAATTAAATTACGAAGATCCTTCCTTCCTTGCAATCCCCTTAAGAATATCTGTATCAGAGGAACCAAAAATTTGCGAATACATACTGATTTACTGTGTTCAAATGGACATGTCGCATTTGCTTTAATAGTTAATCTTACTTTATGCCGTAAACTTTGAATTCGCCCTTCAAAAATTCCAAATAAGTCCTGTTTAATTGCTTTAAAGTGCTCAACTAATTTAGCAATGGTAGTCTCCCGAATCGTCCTAAAATTAAAATCCACAAAAAATGTAAGCAAGCCAGCAACTGTAATTGTAATTGATCGCGGAAATGATAAAAAAAGAAACTTACTTGGAATGAATTTTGTACAGTCTGCTCTTCATGTCGTACTGTGGAATTACGCTGAGCATGCAGTAAGATCTCTGCGATAAATCAAACTCGTCTCCTGTTTGATAATAGCATATAAGTTGACACAATTTTAGTTTACCGGCAAACGTTACGATAAAATACTTAGAATGATCAGCAAAGTACAAATTGGCCTTACCCTGAGGTTCATACTCCGCTCTATTCTCCATTCTGGAAATGTATTCCAATAAAACTGATTCGTCCCCACCGCCGCCGTCAATATCACTACCCTCGTCATCAGTCGACGGGCGAACAATGAGAGAATTGCTGACGCCACCTTCTGCATTCGAGTTGGAGTCTTCAAACTTGTCTCGTCTCGAGCGCCTAGATGTAACCACAAGCTTCAGCCTTTTGTCAGGAACTAGTTCGCAGATATCGGGACTTAGATCCCGTTTACGCACTGCTGTCGATACAGGTACAAGAGCCTTTGAAGTATCCGAGTCTGATCGAAATTCGCCTTTTCGTTTCTTTGCTTCCCCGAGCTTGCGTTCAAACTCTTTAGCACTCATCTCTTTCGAAGTAACCTTCTGAATTAAACCAAGGCCAGCTTGGAAAACGTTGGGCTGGCTGATGAGATTGTAAATTCGTCCAACATCCGGTGACACACTGGATGACCCTGCCTCTGACCCTGCCGGCATAATTGCATCCATATCAAAAGCACACTCTTCTGTTGCGTGAACCTCCTCTGGATCTTGGCTGGCTGATGAAAAGTGTATAGGTTCCGATTTCTGGGTGAACAATTTTCGAGGAGTTCTTGGTGGCCTTGCAATAGGTGGAGGCATTAAAGCAGGTTTGGGAAAGACCTCTGTCGTAGTAAGAATAGGAGGAGAAACCCAATGACTACATCCTGGCTGGGGAGAAAGCGAAGCTGGGCTCACTTCTTCTGGAGAATCCGGACTAAAATTTGATGTTAGAATTTCAGTAACTTCGGCAGACCTTTCCATCTGCAATGATAGCATTGGAATCGTCGGACTTTCAAAGCTAAATAGCCCTTCATCCTCGAAGAAATCTCGATTCGGCGATCCTAACGCAGGGTGATGAATAGGTGTGACAGTTGGAAGCTTGGTTAACTCGCAGGAATGTAAAGGAGTTCGACTTCTGCTCCTTTGGGATGCTGATTCATACAGTTCTTCATCAGATATTTCCTCGCAGGACCTCGACACTTTCACCAGGGCGTTGGAAATGTGCTGACTGTTTTCGATTTGATCAACTATGAAGAGGTCATCAGTTTGCGTTTGCGCATCCCCGGTCTTTTTAGTCTTTTCTGGCGTCTCTACAATTTGTGGTTCCGTGATTACTGCGGCTACCGTTCGTTTGCCTCTCATTTCATTTCTCTGCCCTCGCTTCAGTCTTTTTCTCCTTCTGACTGGAGTAACCGTTTCCGATTGCACAATAGCGGTTTTGGTTAATTGTGAGTCGCTATTTTTTGAAGACTTCAAGTCGCGATTGAGGTTATCTTCTTGGTGAGATTTCGTAGCTGACAAATCGCGAGCGTTGTGGTTGGTACTTTGTAAGTCCCGAGTAGAGGTACTTGGCAAATTGCGAGGAGTATTAGTGCTTTGAAGGTCCCGAGTGTTGACGCTTGGTATATCACGGGCTTTTGTGCTAACTTTGGCCACTTGCTTAGTGGGATCTGTGTTCGCATTATTTCCCTGCCTCGCAGACTTGGCTAACGCAGAGACCGTCATCATCACAGTATTGACTGCCTTCGCCAATTCAGTTGCAGGAAGTTTTCTTTTTGACTGTTTGACTGATGACTCACCAGATTTGTTGGCGGATTTGCTACCGCTCAAGGGAACAGGAGCCTCCAAAGGTCGATTTAGCTCTTTAGTTACTGAAGGTCTCGGTAATTCTTTAGGTGGTTCCCGACGCTCAGTCACGTTGTTTGATTTAGCGTTCTTTGCGCCTTCATCGGTAATCGAGTTTGGCTTCGGTTCGTCTTTGTTAACGTAGAGCTTCCTTTTAAACGTGGGCTCGCCCACGTTTTGCTTCAGAGCTGCTTTGGTTTTAAAATGGGTAATGTCGGGACTAACCAAAGATAGCTCGCTTTCTTGTTTTGAAACCTGAGTATTCTGCTGCTGTTCAGTTAGCACTTCCATCCCATTCTCTGGCTTTTCCTTGCTGACCTCCTTCTCGACAACCGGAGCTTCTGTTTCTCCTTCTGGTTTAGATGGCTTGGTTTGCTCTTCTTCGTCGGAGTCAACCATTTTTGTTAAGATTGGCATTTCCGGATCGGAGTCTGCGTCGTCCGAAGTATGAGGAAATTCTTCGGAATCTGAAGTAAAGTCATTCAGTGGACTTGGCGTAAGGCGCTCCCATGTGTACGGGTCGTCATTGTTGTGAATGTGCTCTTTCTTCTTTCTTTTTGGCAAACCTGTGAAGTACAAAAACGCATATACATAAATAATTACATATTCCAATAAAACAAACTTTAAGTGATCTTAATTGATTTAAATGTTTGAACTGATGATGTGCTCACTGATTATTATTTGCACATTTTAACTAGTTACTTTTGATCATTATAAAGCCAAAAAAACCCTTCAAATGTTGGGAAAAAATCTGTACATATTTCAGAATTCCAAGCACTCATAATATATACTGTTATAATATGAGCTTACTTCTTTCTTCAGCTGCCTTGTCCTTTGATGGCGACGAATTCGAGGGAGGAGTAACGACTGCAAAAGGTTCCGGAGGATTGGTGATTGTCAACCTATCGTCATCGGGCGCAATGATAACTATAGCCGGTTGTTTAGATCGACTTCCACTGGAGTGTGCTTTATCTGGGCCATGATGCGAGGACCCTGGTCTTGCTTTTCTACGTCTGTCGAATCCAAGCGCACCAATAGCGTTCTCAAATGATATTTGCCCGTTTGGCAACGTTCGCATTGGTTCTACCACTGCAACAGTTCGCTTTTGCTTCGAGTTTTTACGTTTGCCATTGGTTTCCTCCTCGGAAAAGTTTGCCAAACCCTCCTGCGACAACGCTAAGATGTTATTGTGAGTCAAACGCTTAGACTTGGAAGGAGAAAGTGATGCTGACTTCTTCCTTGGTCGTGGCTCCTTCTTTTTCTTTGGCGGGTTCGGTTCAATATCTGGCAGACTCATGTCATCATCAGGATCTTCACCACTGTCTACGTCACGATTCAAAACATGCGTGTACACACGGGCAGCGTCCCTGATTTCATCTGGATCTCCAAATGTACGTGGCCTACAAATCAAGTGTAATACAGGTATGTAAACGTAAGCAAATTTCGTTTAAAATTCATCATTTCGTTTGGTTCAGGAATGAAAGTTAAAACTACATTTCTTACATATTTTCCACTTCGCTCTCACTGCTTTCGTTATCATTCTTCGGGAGACTTTCTGGATTCTGACGTAGCGCTTCCCGATCAACCTGCTGGTTACTGTTAAACAAAGCACCAGAAGACGATTGAGCTGGTTGTGTCGTTAAACCAAGGTTTCCCGAATCGCGCAGATATAAAGCTTCCGACACCCTTATTTCCTTGTCAAAGCTTGAAATACATGAGACAATAAGTATGTACATATCTTTAAAATAACTTGTATTCTGTCACGAATCATGACGAATTAAGCAGTGCTGTGGATTGAGGCTACGCTGGCTTACAGAAATATTAGATGATTTGATATAGTATTGGTGTTACTAAATGCATGCACAACATACTATTCTAGTATGTAGTAAGTAGTTATCGCAGCAATGAAAATGTAGTAAGTTAAGTAGTTAAGTAAAATTACTTTTTAAACTGATCCCCAAACAATTAGAAACTAAAAAATTCTAATTTATTAAACATATATTAAGTGTAAACTAACTAAGAGGTAACAAAACCTTAAAAACCAAATATAAAATCATTAATGGGAGAACTGGCGTTGCAGGCAACATGCAACTGTAATTCACTGTAGCATGAAAAAAGTAAAATCCATTATTAGTGTTTAAGTGAAAACAGTGGGGCCGTGGGAAGTAACACAATACGGTAAAAGCAGCTCTAAACTATTATGGCACACTTGACCAATAAAAGCAAAAACAAGGATTAAAAATATTGAGACTACTACTTTTCAGGATACTGATTGTGAGCCATGGATGAAGGGCCGGGTTCGTTACTGGGATGGCTGGCAGATGAAAAGTAGTTTCTGACATCTTCAGACCTTACACCTGCATTTACCAACATATTCCTTAGTTATAGTAAATTATACCATTTACCGACGTTATGTACTTAATGTTTACAAAATTACCCAATTCTTTTCTAATTCTTCTGGCATCATCAATAGACACAATGGATTTTCGAACGACACAAACACGAATGGCGGTTTTCGTAGGAATAAACTCTGTAAATTCTCCACCTGTAAAAACATTTTTAAAAAATGACCTCATACAATTCTACACTATATATACACTTTTTATCCAAAGTTCCTACTAACTGACCGTGATCTTCCATGCGAACTGTATCTTTAATTCCCAACAACTCATCTTCATCATCTTCATCGTCGGTCCAACAGTTTTTCTTCGTATCGAGTAGGCTTAGGAAAGGGGTTGACCCTTTATTAGCAACAATCAGGTATCCGAGTGAAACATTCTCCCCGTAGGAAATATGATGTGATTTAGGTATATTCTCCAACGGTGTTTCGTTATATTTTAGGCATGCTTCAACGGCAGGCTTCAGCATAGCCTTAATTTCCTACAACCAAAATAATACATTCAAATTAGCAACCTTCATTTCTGTCAACATAACAATGAAATAAAACCAAGTACCTTCCAATTGTGGCGTTCTATCCACTTTGAAGTATTAACCAATCCACGAATGTCATCTTCCACCTTAATGGTTTCCGTTTGAAACGTTAGTTCCACCGGAACCACAAATTTACCGGCCTGGTGGCAGAAAAAATCAAAAAGAATTGTATATATAAATGTATTTATTTGAATTAATGTAGCTACTAATAATTAAAACAATAAAAAATGTGACGACTTTAACTTACTTTAATGTACTCTAAATATACACCGGGCATTTTGAGTCAGCATTCGACACACTAACCGTGACAAATAACAACTCCTTAATTGAAGCTTTCAACTTGTATACGCATGTATGTACTAATATTCGCTAGCATTCTATACACAACAATCAGTGTATGTGTATATCATTTTTAAATAGGTCCTAAAAATAATATTTTGTGCTGTTGCGAGAATAACAGATTTCGCCTCTGATTACTGAGCACCGCTATAAGCACACCGATAAACGCTTTAAATAAAAAGTTTCTCAATTATCTGTCAAGATCTTATTAGAACACACGTATAGAGTGCAGAGAAAGTAGCTAGCACTATGATTCCATGCTACATCATGGTACATTTATATACGTATTGTTTATAGAGTTTGCAAATCTTCAGGGATTCCAGCAGACAAATTCTTTGCTTTAATTATTACGTATACCTACACCTACCCTAACCTATAAATGACAAATCCAAGAAATATGGGAAAATCTTTTTTCGTGTACAATCACGGTTGGAGCTTATCATAATAACTGAAGCTTGTGCGTGCATTGTACATGTCAAAATCATCACTTCACTAGGTCACTCAGCCACCTGTAAAGTTGACCACCTCGCAAACACAACAAATCCCTCTCTTTTTGAAGGGGTTCCTCAGGTCAATGGTTTTCCACGGGGTCTCAACCAATCGCTGGTATAGCTCTCTCAGCATTCCAAAAACGAAGTTGTGATTAGTCTGTCTGTATACATACGAATACAAAAACTATTAAAGAATTATTTCTTTTAATGCACAAAGCATAGGACAAGCAGAAGATCATACAAGTATTATAGGAATTTTGGAAAACACATACATACATACAACCTTAGTATAATATGTGCATGCATTCGTTACGAGATAAACCTCAACTCTACATACAACTACCACTTTTTACCACAAAAAGAGATTTCACATTTGAAACTATTGGATTCTTACATATTATATATACGCATATTCTTGCATGAACATATTTTGTATATTAAAACTAAAAGTCGGAAGTACAGTTAGTACACGGCAGCCAGGTACTATATACTACCCCTTTCCTATCTTGCATGCAGTTTAGGCTTAAAACCTAAATAGCTGCTCGCAGAAGTAGAATGTATTTTACCACTGGATACCTACAGACCTCACACATTGTACAGCATTGATAAGTCTACTTTCACATTTCAGCATGAAAATCTTCTGCTGCATCCTACACACGTATAAAAATTGGAACATTACCACTTACCACAGCTTTTGTAACGAGAGGAGAAAGAACACCAACAGGCTAACATCGCATCACTCATTGGAAGTATAAATCCGTCCGTACAGTAGTAATTTAATGTAAAGGAGAACATCCTTTAGTTGAGGAACCCTTCACTCCAGGTGATGCCTGTCCATAAATGTCCTTCCTACTGCTCCTCCTCGTCACTATAAAACCATACATAACAATATATTATGATGAATAGAAAACGAAAACACATTCTTTAAAAAAATGTACATAATATAATATAAAGAAAAAATATATATCATATTCTGTATCGTATGTGTATTACACGGCGATCACACTGAAACTGGAATTTGTGACTTCACAAACCGAGTTTAAATAAAAATACACTATTTACCTGAGCAGCACACCACTTCCACCTGTGAATTCGACTGTTTTAAAAATAAAAAGTCGATAGAAATCTCCAAAGCCGAAGTGGTCTTGTTTCCTTCTCGTGTTTCTGTAAACTGTAGCAGGGTAAACTAAACAGTAATGATTATGTTCCACTAAAAATAAACGCACTTCTCTGGACTTGAGTTGGTTCAGTTTCTTGAGGACTGGACTGGACAGGCTGTTTGTCAAATGCGATACTTTTCCATGCGCACGAAGAAGTTGCAGCTGGACAACAACAGTTGACTTCTTTTGTTGTCTTCCCGGCGGACAGTTGACAGTTCTCTCTAAACTCTTTTGACATTTGACAGTATCAAGTCTTCAACCCCTGATACGCAAAATTGTGTACCTATTACTTATGTGGACGGCAGGAAAAGTGAATTGGTGAAGGTGTGTGAAGAGGTTGGATTGCTTCCCTGGTGCGAATACATACAAAAATTAGGTGCTTTTAGATAAGGTTGAAGGTGTCAGAATTGGTGAGCGTGAGCGACTTGGATTGACGATTTACAAAAGTCTTGTAACAAGATGGTTAGTACACATTTTGACATAGTTGTGACAATTTTAGTCTAAAATGTTTTAGAAATTCAAGTAAAATTTTTATCCCGAACAATGACCGACAACTTGACTTATTTATATAAACTGCATATTGAAGTGTATCAAGTTATTCGATTTTAGTGCATGGTGAAAATACCGGAACTTGACGAAAGCTTAACTTAAATGCGTTTTCTTGGTGTATTTGCA
>JAHZMW010002297.1:0-33631 GCA_027743745.1 Alloscopus bannaensis | reverse complement strand
TTTTTCCACTAACTGAGGCCTTCCACTATTTATTGTTTCGACTAAGCGCTTTCCACTAATTGATGCCGCGACTACCGGTCTTTCGAAAATCAGACGGTTTCCCCATCGACGTTATGCATTAGTGTAGAGCTAGAGACACATGTTGCTCAGCTTTTCCTTTTGTAACAAAGTATAAACACGTGTGGCTGTAATTCCTGCATGTACACGTTTTAAGATTTGCTTTATCGTTTTGGAAGCTCTTCTACGGATAAATGACCTGATAAAGATGGCAAGACGGAAAGAAATACGACGAAGGAGGCATGGCGCCTTCTCTCCCTGCTCACTAATGAAGTGTGTATGTCGATTGAATATGCATGAAAATTTTATTCTGGCCACACTGGACTCGAATGTGTGCCGTTTGTGAGAGCACGTTTGGCACGAAAACTGTGGTTCTGCCGCAATGCCAGTCCGCTTTACATGTCAAGAAAGCGAGTGAGAGATAGAGAAAAGCAAGATAATGGTTTGCTTGGACAAAAATTGGGAACACACACAATATACATATGTGTATAGACTTTGTCGACAATATTTGGAACGTTTTTAATATGCACTCGCACACCACATACGAAATGTAGGTTGGAAAGAACGCTGCGTATTTGCGTGTAACACCGCTCGTGCCCAAATAAGTCCGAGTTTGACTATCATCGGTTCAGTGTACACGAGTTGCACAAGATTAAGTCGTGGCCCATTAATGCAAGGTAAATGAGCGAACTACTAATGAGCTTTATCGTTGATGAGTTGCTCCGTAATTCATTTATGGAGCGCGTTTATTATCAACATGGCGAAGGAAAAATTACTCTTGCTCATGAAATGTCGTTGGCTAACTCTCTTGACGAGTAATTTGGTTTTTTTCCTTTCATCTCCACTCCACTCGCGTGTGTTCCTACTTTTGATGTGGAACAGGAGAAAGATGAAATTAAACACTTATGATAATAACACGTTTTGCAAAGCTTCTGTTTTCACAACGTGATGGAGGTTTGTTTATCGAAAGCTTCTTCATCACTGTCTCATTAAAATCCAGCTAAATCTTATACAATCAATAGTATCATCATCACGTAGAAGTGTTTGCCAATGTAACACAGTCTAGGCCTCCAGACTAACTGGTAGTGATTGTACATCATTTTGGAATGATTTAAGTCAGTCATAATTCTCATCAACAGTTTCATTGTAGGACACTACAATGGAAGTGAATGGATTTGGGCCAGCAGAGAAGTTCCAATTTAAAATATTGCTGTATATAATACGCCGACTTCAAAGGTGCTTTCTATTTCATTAAAATGAAAGAGAAAGTTGTGAACTATGTATTATGGAATTTTTCAGAATATTGTAACACGTTTTGCTAGCATATTGAGAGAGGAATGGACTATGGAGTGGCTTCTCGCTTCTCTCAAGTCAGTGTTTATAGTGTGTGTATGTAATATGTTTGGAGTTCGCTTCGATAGAGTTTCGCTTTCATCTTGTGTCAAGCCTCTGCGTTCACATGCGGACGTATGGAAGGGAAAGAGCTCAAACATCCGTTTTCGACAAGCGGAATTGAATAGGCATTATAGGTACATGTTGCGTTCTGTTTGCGCATTTTACGTACGAAAATGCTAAAAATAGGATGAAATAGAAACAGAAAATTAAACTTTCTGGATTAATTTGCTCGGGGTATTATCTATATACTAGACACTTTTCGTGAATTTCTTTGTTGTAGCAAATACGCATCAGTTAGCACTCTCATACTTATAATTTCGAAAGATAGTCGTCACAACAAGCTCATTTCTACTAATATTATTTTTCTTTATGCGTCTGTCATTTTTTGACTTCTTCATTTACGAAACATGTTCATCATAGTGAATGACAAATTCACTTCTGATTAGTGGTTACTTGATAGTTATGTTTCTCGTTCGTTTACAGGTTTTAATCTTCTCTTTATTGGTAAAGACGATTTTTGTCGCCAGGAAGGTTAGGTGGTTTTGACTCATTTCAGGATTTGCTTCATTTCTTTATTTTTATGTACTCCGCCAGTCCTTCGGGACAGAATAAGGTGGTGAAATCCGCTTGCTTGTACCGAATGCAGCTTGTCGGTCACAATTTGTCGAGGAATAGAAAGATCTCTTGGCTTAGCTTGAGATATTTCACGTTTTAAACATTTCTCGGGAATAAGTGGCTCACAAATTATAGGTTCCAATTTTCACTTACATTAGCCCAATATATGCCAATGAAGTGTTCAAGAGTTAGGGAGAGAGCTTTTACTTCCGTCTTCTGTTGAACACTAGCTGTAAGCGTGATGTTTTTTATCTTTCATGTCTTCATCACTGTCTTATTACTATTGAGAAAATAATAAATCCAATTTCTTTCCCACTTTCTGACACCACGCCTCTCCTAGACTCTAGGACTTTCATTCAACGGATATGGAGCTAGGAATGAGGAAATAAGATGACGCTGTCGGAAGAGAAATATTGAACGAGGAGACTAGAAGGAAGGAAACGTTTTTCATGTATATTACAGTTGAATTCCGAGTATTTGCCTTACGCTTTGTGAATTTGACATGAACGGAAGTGAAAGCAGGGAAGGCACCTCTGTGTGTATTCCAGGTGGTCATTTTTGGGAGGAAAATGATTGATGTTGTTTTATCTGGCCACTTAGCCCCGTCGTCTTTAATACAGCAATAAAACGACTTGAATTGCAACACTTGTCTGTAAACAAAAAAGTCTTGTACCGCAAGAACGAAAATAGCAAAACGGACTTAAAAGAGGGAAATAGAAAAGCTCCATTTCTTTCCAACGTTGCGTATGGTATACGAGATTAATTATATATGTATCTCATTTTGCAAAACTCACAAATTTTTCAATCTTCAGAATGGAAGTTTAATGGTTTAATGTACGCTGACGTAGGTGAAAACGATGTTTCGGATTGAAGAGGTTTTTATCAGCCGCTGAGACATGAACATTTAACCAACCTTTTCCGAGAATCATACGTAAGTAAGGAGCCAAATCATGACTAATTTGGGGGAGTCAAATGTGAAATTTTTACGAACGAACGAATAAACGAAGACGGGTCAAATAGACTGATTTCATAGGAATCGTGTATTGTAATATGATCTCATAAACTATATGTCTTTGTTTCTGGGTGTACTTTCACTTTTCATCTAAAGCGTTTTGTTGGCCCGTGAAAGATGCTATCAAGCTAACAACACCTACAGTGCAATTTCAGTAGCAGTAAAGTTTGTAGCAATTGTAGTCAAACGTAATATTGGCTAGGAGTTCCCGGATTGGGACTCTGAATTAATTTCGACACAATCAACTTGGATGAATTATCTCGCATGTACTGTACTTAAATGATTATGGTCTCTCTAGTTTTAAGCAGTAGTTCTTAAAAATACGGTTGTACATGTTCTTGAACTCTCAATTTTTCTATGAAAACGATCTTGCACTTGACACCGGGAAGAGGTATACACCGGCATAGGAAAAGGGATAGAGACACACGGTTGTCCCCGTCGTTTTTGCTGTTGGAAATGGCGTTTGCTATCTAACAGCACAGCAGTGACCCTTGTCTCTTGCTAACTTGCTACGATGTAGGAGTTGTATCATTATGCATTAGAACGGACTACTTAATAACCGTGCATAGGTTATGGAAAGGAATGACAGGCAGGTGTTCAGCTTGAGACTCATTTCTTTCGGAAATGAGGTACAAGGGTAAATTTAGACACAACTTTGTGACTGCAGTGTTCGGTTAGATGGTGAAAATGTAAAAAAAAATGGAGCGCCTTTCTCTATTCGAAAGCTAATACTACTAACATGCCTTCTGTTACTACGTCTAACCTCTAATTTTGCTCTATTTGTGTGGCTTTACAGAGGTTGATTGTGGGTTGTTTGGTTCAACCTGGAGTAGTATTTGTGCAGAAGAGCGGGTTCTGTGTAGGTCGAACTTGTAGCTTTGTATAAGTCAGTGAGCAGAGTGTTGTGACATAGAAATGCAATATTGTTTACAATATTATTACATCCTGAAATTGGGACTTTTATAGCCATCCTTGATGAGAATTGAAAAAGAGTAGAATGATTTGATTAGGCTTACGTCAACGAGTTAGAGCGAAGCAGAGTGAGAGAGAGTATATCACCAGGAGAAGGAGAGAGTGGAAAAACCATTTCCGAAAATGTAAAGGTTGAACAGGTCACAAAGACTCTTTCCCGTATAGTAAGGCATGGAGAAAGCATGCAGAGCACAATTTCCTTCCCTGCATATGCCACATTGACCTGAGATCAATAGATAAATGCGATGATGTCAGTGTGACTGTGTACAAAGCACACTGTGTGTGTAAATGTTATTCCTACCTGGTGTCACGAAGTTAGTGGGTGTTTTCCTATTATTTTTGTATTTTCTTAGGCATTTCCTTGTATTAAAATTCTCCGCTGGATGGAGGAAAGGCGAAGAAGATACGGGCAGGTGACTTGGGCGTGTTGTGTGTGCGCTTTCCCAGTTTCCAAAGAAGCTAATGAGTTGGAAAGTCATTTCAGCGAAGAATACATTTAGACAGTGAAAGCTTACTTACTAGACAGGGCTCGTGTGGTTCAGGTTGAATAGTGGGGAAGGAAAATCCAATTTCTGTAAAAGGGCTCAGGTGTACTCGGTTCAGTGTAGGCGAGAATAGATTTGCTAAAATGTTGAATGTGCGAAATGGCTTATTTTACTATCCACATAATATCCTGTTCTAATGAAATGCGTTTTTCTAGCCGTTTGTTTGATCATTTGCACTAACTTCACGGAAACATTGATGTAAAACTTTCTTCAGGTATACGAATGGTCAATGTCAATTGTATTTGTGTATGTGGATGGACTAAATGTACACTTTTTTGCTTCTAATAACCACAAACCTGCGAATGCATGTAGTGGCATGTCATGTTAGAGAGTCGTGAAAGGGGTATTTGAAGATATATGCGATATAGAGAGTGTGATGCTCGCACTACCGGGCAGCGGACTGTGGACCATTATTTTGTCTGCACTTATCTTACAACTAGTGTAACCTTTCCTGACACTAGAATTTTTGAGGGAAACTTTTGTAATAATAAATGTCGTTTGACCCACAATGAAACTTTCTTCCACGTCACAAAAAGATCTAATGGTTTAAAAAGTTGCAAGAAAGTCTGGAAAGTGAAAGCCGCACGCCACATTTCCCAGTGCAGTATCACCCTCAACTTTAATGGGTCACCCGATTTCCGTGTAACAGACATGACCACAAACTATGTATGTTTAAAAGTAAAACTGTGCCCATTGTCCTAGTTGCCACTTTGAATCGATGTGCATCATGGTCATGACTCATGAGCTTTCGCAGCATCAACAATCACCAACTTTTAAAAGGTTTAACGGTTCAAGGCTCATTGACAACTTTTCAATGACAATTGCAATGGTCGGTCACAGGCTACTTCGGTCTGTGACTTCGGTGTTAACGGAAAACTGCCTCATTACAGTATGAAACCAAGACGCATACGTTTTGTGGTTACCGTTGGATTGTTTATACGTGTCTGCAACCATAGTATGATGTTATAGTATCAATAGTAGTTTAATTCCTTAGAGCGAACAGGATGGACGAAAAATCGAACGACACCACGCACGTGAAAATGACAGGATTATCCAAGAAACCGAGTAAATCAGTGTATAAAGGTGCCATATTTGTGTCTGATGTTTGAATATAATATACCCATGTGTATAAAGTGGAATGGAGTTCTTTTAATGTACGAAATACAAAGGGCATGTAAAACTTTTCTCCAGCTCACCTCGCATACTTTGTCTGCTACCATCCCGTCACTCCAAGGTGGTATTTACCGAGAAAGGATTTATCTTTTGCTCGTGCTGCTGTTAGGAAAATAAGTAGAGCACCAGGTTCTGTTACCTCATTCAATTGAAATGTAATCCCCTGAACCAACAAAGTCAGAAGAAGAAAGATGTTTCACGAGAGGATGACGTAGTTTCACAGGAGCGTGGAGGGAAACATTTCTTTAAAGTGTAGTACCTTGTAAAGTGGCTGAGCCTTAAACCATAAACTTCTGACCTTTTGTTTCCACTTTCCTGGATCATCTTGGACACTTGGAAACATTGCTAGTCTGAGTTTTTTTAAGTTATTGACCAGGCAGGTTTACAGGAAACGTAAGTAAGTTAAAACATATATTCATACATTCGAGGGTGCGGGGACCCAGTTTTCAATTCAATTCAGTTTTGTGTACTTGAGACTATTTGTTTGCATATTATCATGTATTATGAATGAGCTTGTCCAGAAGGGGGTTCCGTAAATCACATGAATGTTTTTGACCAGATACTATAATACAATTTACAACTACCGTAGGTCGACCTATAATCCAGCAAACACGAACATCTTATACATTTTGCGTGACCCGTTAAGGTCCTTGAGGAGATTCATGATTTAAAAAAGGGACAATTGGCATAAACTGTAACTCTCCGGGGAGGAGAAAGTGATTAGAAAATGATATATTTAAATTCATGCATAAAGTTATGAAAGACTACAGCAAAAAATTGTTGTGTTGTAATGATTAAGTTACAATCATATAATGGAAAAGGAAATAAGGTTTCCGGAGCACAACGACTTGGGACAGTGCAGAATTATCGTTGCTAGAATCTTGCTGAGGAGACCCTTTGTGCCATCAGACTTTCTGTATAGATGTACTGAAATACTACATATATGCATATCTAAAGATGCATAAGCGGCTTCTGAAAAATGAAGGGATCGTCCTGGGTCTGATATTGTGCCTGACAGTCAGCGCTATTTTGAGAATCTACTTGAGCCCGTGTCATTTATCAACATGTGAGATTCCGTTCTGTCGACATGTGGAAGAGAGGAAGAAAGTCTGATGTGGATTTTGGATGTCCTGTTTGTTGGCTCTGCAGAAATTAAGATTGTAAGCCGTGCCCGTTCCGAACAGGGAGGACAATGGGACGCAAAGTGTTGAGGTACTACGGGTCCTGCATTCTATATATATGGAACATTTCCAAAGAGTTGCTTTCAGGCTCACTCTGTAGTACTCATTGCATGAGTGGCGAGTGGTGCACGGTTGGAGAAAGCCTGTACAGAAAGCATAATACATAGGAGATGCACACACGCTTTCAACATTTTACACGCCAAGCATTGCAGGGAAGCACACGTGTGTCTCGTAGCACACTTTCCATTCTCGGGACGTGCGAAGCCTCTCAGCGCTGTTGTTCATGTAAAAAGGTGTATATACATCTGGCCATTTGTCAGCAACAGTGGAGTATAACATAGTGTGGTAAAGAAGCACACAAAGGCGAGATGAACGAACCGTAATATAGCAACTTGACAACTTTCACTGTAGTGAAAGAATACTGCTTTCTAAATGCTGACTCATAGTCTTCTATGCATTTCAACCTCGGTGACATGGACATTAGCTATTTGAATTTGTGCCACACTTAACCCGAGTATCCACACAACTTCTTTCACGTCCAATGCATGGGTGAAAATTGAAAACCTGAGTTTTACAATATACCTTTACAACATTAGTACACAATTATTATGAAAGATTATAATAGGTTTAGCGTACAGTCTTAACTTCGGAAATCAAATCAATGCCAGTTAAAACAGTTAGAATGTAGAGATGACGAAATGTTCCAGAACACTTAAAATCTGCCAATTTTAAATTATTAAAATGTCGACGAAGTAATATGAATTTCCGATAGTTTCAGGTTCCACACGTGAATTATAGACTGAATACTGCGTGGCTGCATGTGTCTTTGCACCTTCCCCGTCTCAAGCTTGTACTTTATACATGTATATTATGCAAGTGCCAGCCACTTTCCACAGCGCTTCTTTCCGACTCGTATTGATTTTTGATAGCAGTCATGCGTTGGTAGTTGCCCACACACAAAACCGTCACACCAGTAGGTTGTTTCCAGTGTGAGTTGAGAGAGTTTTAGAGAAAGTACGTAAGCAATAGAGTGTGTGTGTGCCTTAGTCCACACTCAGCTTCAACTTAAGTATTCAGTCAGCCGCAATCATTTTCTCACTCTACCCTACATCATGTTTTCGCTCTATTTTCAGAGTAAGCTTAGGAAATTGCAGTTTTTGTACCTACACACCGTCTGCATAGGTAGCCTTCATGCACTGTTCGGTTCAACTACTAGTTTTTATCTGTACCATAATAATATATATGACTGAAAGTAGGTAAACTGTTTTTTTCTCGCCCTCTAGCTATGTGTATTCTTATGCGCAGATAGAAGCTTTTACTATCTCATTGCCAACTAGGGCTTCAACTTTTTAGTTTAAACGTTCTCTACGTTTCTAAAATGAGAAACGAAGTTGAAAGGTTTTTACAGGTTGTTGCAGAGTGCGGTGTTCGTTACGAAAAACGGCGTTTGAAGCGTTGATACAGCGAAGACCAGAGGGGTGCTCTGCGAAAAACTGTGGTATCATTAGCACTTTGCTGTGTGCAGCCAAAACTTTTTCCGATCTATTTTAAACCAACAAGAAGTGTCGGCAACCATATGAGTGTGTGTTACTTGGTCGTGGTGGTGGTTCCAGAGGGTTTACGCTTTTCAGAAAGAGAAAGTTCCGCGAAAGCCTCAGAACGAGCTTAGATGTGTAGGTAAACGGGGCAGCATTAGCAACGAGCTTGAAAATCCTCGAGATACTTTGCTCGAAAGTTACACACACACAACTAGTAGTCAAAGAGGAAGTTGTAAGAGAGAGTTACAGTCTGTGCATATGTCTTACTTATTTCAGAGAGAGCACCGTTATCTGTCATTGAGCACGGCAACTGAATGTGTATGTCCTCCGTGGTATAAATTGAAGTGTTTCATCATCATCACTTTCTCCTTTGCTTGGCTTTGCAGGTCCTTAATGGACACGTATATTGGCAAAGAAAAAAACTATTGCAATGTCTTCATCGTTGATTCACTTTGCCTTCTCTTGCACCTCCATATAACATCTTTATGTACTATATGTATATGAAAGAAAAAGTTGGCCCCATTTAGTAACAGGAGGTTTGCTTGCTGTACTGTGAAAAGTATATCACCGCCATTTCATTATCATTAAATAATGGGCTCGTTTTGATCTACGAGCACCTTTTGCCGAGAAAAATTCCACGTGTATGCCAGCAGCACATGTCCACGTGGTAAAATATATGAACAAAAATTTAATGCTGCTGCTTTATCGATGTGCATATGCTATCACATCGGACATGATCTCTTCCTGAAATGAGGGAGGAATGAGTAAACTGGCTTAATAACCGTGTGTACCTTACACTCGAAACAATTCATACTTGTCTGTGAAAAAATATTATCTCCTTCCTTTTCTACCGAAATGTAGAAACCAAGGCATATACCAAACTTGGTTATAAAATGTACATACATCCGCTCCTCTAACCATGAATGCATGGATGCGTAAAGACATGGCCTTCGCCATGCAAATAATGTATAATAATATCCCACTTATTATTAGTAGAGCATAAACCAGCAACGGGTGCAAAGAAAGTTTTCTTTTTCTCTCAAACAAAATTTGGTTCCGAAATCTGAACTAGTTTTGGCATTTCTCTTTATCCGACTTTGTATGATAATTCCCTTTAAGCTGTTTCCACTTGAAGCGTGAATCGAGACAAGGATACGCGGCAAAAGTATGAGTTTGTCTTACGAATAACGAAGAATCATTTTGACTTGCAACGCTATGCAGCAATGTTACAAAGTACCTTTGCACATTATGATCACCATCAATATTAGAAAGAATAAGAGTATGACTACATGCATATAGTTTCAATGCAGATATAAATATAGACGCAGTTTGCGCTCTTGTGAGACATACTATTATTGCATGCTATAAACTCTTTTGTTGAGAGCCAGTGAAGTTCAAGCAAGCTTGTTTTTTACGTACACATCATCATCATCATCATCACAGAGAACTAAAGTAAAGCATAAATACGGAAAGTCAGGTTCAGCTCAGTTCTTGGGAAGTTTGTTTTTTTATTCTACTTAAACGAAGGTATAACGGGAGTAATAGGTAGTGTAGGTATATACTTTGCTATAATAATAGTATAGTCATGTCGTGGAAGAGTTGAGTACGTTAGGCTATGTTAGTTGCTGCTGCTGCTGTGTTCCGTAGTAGTCCAACACACTGATAGGCAAAGGAAGGAAGGGCTCTTTCCTCCACCCTGAACCAACGTGTATGCTCTAGTACTTCTCCTTGCAATTGAGTTCTCCTGCCTAGTTTTAAGTTTGGAGTTGGAGACTCACGGAGTTTCCAGTCGACTGCAGGAACCTGAATGAGCTATTCACTGTCGTCCTCATGTACATTTGATACATTAGTTGGCTGCGGGAAAAGTGGAACTGGGGAGAAACTGCTATTTATTTTCTCCGGCTTGTCTATCTCTCTCGTGTGTTTCTCCGCTTTCGTATATATCCACCATTTTTTTTTGCTGGAATGAAGCATCGCCTGCAACTCGAAAACCAGCTGCATTGATGGCAACCTACTTCAGACGGGAGAACACCGTAGTCAAGTGTATGTACAAGTGGAGAGCTGATTGCACCAAGTGTCTAGTTTATTTCATCGGTTCAGCAGAGATTCCAGCAGCAGCAGGAGTCAAATAGCCGTCTTTTTTGTCGTTACTCTTATTTAGTGCTCTCGCTCTGATTCCTTCTCTGATCCATTCTACTAACTGCTCCTCCACTCGAGGTTAATCATTCAAGCGGAAATGTTTTAGTCCAGTTTCGGCTAGTCGACACAAAGTTACGTGATCCATACTGTTTTGCGTTAAGTGATACTTTTTTGGGGGGGATAGTCTTAATTTGGCTCGTCGACACTAGCGAGGAGTTATGTTTGAATTAATTCAAATCTCTGAAAGTCCAACTGTTGGCAAATGAGGAACTTGTGTTTCTAACTCTGTGGGATACATTTGCGCTATAAATTTGACTTACTTGGATAAGTTTTCCAATGCCAAGCTTGTTTGTGTAATTGTGTCTAATTAGGCTTCCACCGCGAGCGAGAAGGTAGTTTATATTAATTCATGGATATTGCTAAATTGCTATCCACGATTTTGGATTGTTTTGAAGATTTAAAAGTTTTGAGGTAGTCTTCTGGTTCTCACGCTTCGGACTCGCATACAACAACACAAAAAACAAACTGCCACTTGAATTACGCTTTGGCATTTGATGAGTATTCAAACTCGCTGAGCTTCTATGGGTTTGACAGTGTCTCTCACCATGCTACTCCATTCCGCCAGAACGTTTACTCTAATTTAATTTATTAATAGCAAAGTGTTGTTTTGAGGCAGACAAGCTCAAGGTCTGCTATCTATAGCTTGTTTTCACTCGAAAATCAACGTCTCGTGAATTCTCTACAAGATATATTCATTCATCTCCTCCATTGTGTGCGAGACAGATTTTTTCATCTTTTGTGAGAAAGAGAATAGAGTGCACGAGGACCTTATTAGGTTCTATTATGAAACATAGTTTTGGAGAATTAAGTTAAGACGTTTTTTTAAAATGAGTTGTGTCGTGTCAAATGTTGTGTCAACGTGGTGGTGCGGGTGTAAACCTCTTTCAGCATAATCTTCTACTTCTTCTTTATTAACATCATCTTCCCAGCGAGGGAAATCCACTTGGTGCTAATTCATACTGGACCTCAACGCTTCAATGTTTTATAACACTTATCCGCCTCATCGTAGAGGCAAACATGTAAGCTGTACACAATGATGAGTTTTATGTAGAAAATCCTTCACAGAGCCATTTTAGGGCCTGGCACTAATCAGATCACTGAACAATGTTGCAAAGCAGCATCTCATATTTCATCCATTTAAGCGTTATGCGCAGTGAAAAATTGCATCCTGTAATATGGCTTAAAGTTACGACGACTAGTAGGCATGCACACTGAAAAAGGGGAGTTGCAAACAATGAGATTTTGCAGATTTTCAGTTTTGACTTTGGCACTGTGAGAGTCCACAAGGATTGTCAGTACAGTGTCTATATGTGAGGTTTATTGTATCAAGACATCCTATCATGTTCTCGTTATGAATGGCTGATTTAGTAGGTATTTATGTTTCGCATGCTTTCTAGAAACCTTGTGAGATTTATCCTTGTAAGAGGTGCACACTGCATGGATAAATCGACTTTTTTCATTTTTGAGATACCAACAGCACACTTGCTGAACAAATTATCGTGTGAATCTGTGTGCCTCAGCACATTAGGGGTATCAGTGAGTGGAAGGCACGATTAAAAGTGTATTTCCTTCCCCACGAGCTAGTGAATACCTTGGGATAGGATTATTCATGGTTTGTGAGAGATGAAGTAGTACAAAAACGCGTGGGAATGTTTCCCTTATTTCAGCTAGTGTGGAGGAATAAGTCCTTTAAGTGCTTACCGTTTGATCATATCATACATACCACAATTCACTGAATTTATATGCAATGCATAAATGCAGAACACATTACATATATTGTTGTTTTTTGTAAGTAACCGCATCATCAGCCTTAACCGTTTGCTTCATTTCAGTTTATCAGCGATGTCATGTAGAGTCATACACATAATTTATATGAAATGAGCGATGCGACACATAACTATTTAATATTGTGAACTACGTTGCTGATAACGTTATAAGATGAATTTTTAAAACTATGTACTTTCTCTGATTGCAGACAAGTCATAAGAAGCCCTCCCCTCCTATAAGTAACTCAAACAATAACAAAGAAGGAAGTAGTGGTGGGGGAAGTGGAGAAGGTGGTAGTAGCTCACCGATAACAACCAACGGTAACAACAACCTCACCACCTCAGCTTCTACCTTTTCGAGCAAGACCCAAGAAAGTGATATTTCGTGGCCTTTGACCCCAGAAGGTTTGTGCCAAAAAAAGTTTTTATTTTTATACTATTAAACCTTTTTGTCCTATTCGAGTGTCTGCTTATGTTTGTTACATAACACTATGCCTGCTGATTACTAAATTTCTCTTGAGTCTCACTGCCGCTTTTATTGCCTTTTAGCTTTACTGTAAGTTGTGCCATGCAATGTTTTTATTCACAATTCTATTTTGTTGGCGAGCGATGCGGTGAGCGATTAGGCATGAAACAAACCAGAAAATAGCTATTAAATTTTGTTTGTGCTTTTGAGGCTCCGATGGGCAAACTACTTTAATCAGTGCCAGAACGCTGGCACCTTTGTCGAATTTGCAATTTTCATTTGCTTTTTGTGGTTGATCTCCTATTCTGACGATCCTTTTTCCGCTTGGCGTACTGGTTTTTAGTACGATTATTTGGTAATCAGCGTTTACCATGCTTTCTTTGATTAAAGCGAAATGTTTATCAATTTTCTCACATTTATGATTCTGTAAATGAAATGTAAAAAAGGTATTCGAATCATGATTCAAACGACTGGGTCGGTGTGAAAGAATTTTATAATGAATTATTTACTGTACAGTATTTAATACTTGAGCTGATAATTGTAGCTATTAAGTGTGACGAGCCGATAAAATAATTTGAGGACCTGATGAGTAATACAGTGAGAATTTTCGAGAGCACTGCATTTCCAATGGAAAGAAGGTGACTTCGACGAGCATCAGAATCACTTACACTCCAGAAACACGCAGGGCGTTCTTGTTAATATGAACCTGGAAGTATTGAGTATTAATGATCCAGTCCATTAATTTTTACTGTGCTATAGAGCTAGCTTGAATTTTAGCACGATTTTGTAGAGGGTGCTTTGTAATATGAAGCCGTGTTACTTCTATGTTTCTTGTGCGCTACTATCGCTCTGCAATTGAAGAACTCTGGTTGCAACACATAATGTCTGAATGCAGTGACGATGACAGGGGTGGCTGTTGTTGTTTGTGGTGGCATTATGCAAGTAAGCAGCTTTCTGGGTGTTTTTTCTACCGATTACACCGACACGTTTTTGCGTTGAACGAACCTTTCCAAATCGCTAAATGACTGGCGCATAATTTTTCCTTTACATACACGCACACCAGCGGCGCATTTTCGTAAGCACGATAAGAGATCGTTGGATATTGAAATATAAGTTTCTTTGAGTTTTTTTCATATGCTTTTGCATTTTGTTCAATTTTGGTTTTATGCAATTCACACTTAAAGTATAGTAACCCCTTCGTACTTGTACATTATGGTAGTTTTTTAAAAGAGGTAAGAATGGAATAAATTGTGGAACACAGTGTCCCTCACAAAACAAACCTTAAATTATGATTTTAGCATTTTAGCCTTTTCTTTTTGCTATTTTGCAGTCAATTCTTATCAATGGTGCTAGTTAGTGGTGTATGTGGATGTAGCAATCTCGTTTCTGTACTTATGGGTTGGTTTTTTTTTTAATTTGTAGCATTTCATGCCAAAAAAGCTTGTAAGCAATTCATAGGCGATTGCATGAACTAGAAGCGACAGAGTGAAAATAGAATACCTACACGCTTCAGCAACTCACATGTAGCTGTGCACTCAGCACAACTTTGAGATTCGTTGTTGGTTTCCACATGCTTGTTTCAAACAGCGATAACTTGTGTAAACAGGGTGCTTCCTTAATACTAATATAGATGTAAATTGTACGAGTTCTCTTTCCTTGTCTTGAAATCTTGCACACCCTTCCTCTTCTGCTTACAAAAATGCTTGAATTTCTGTGAAGAGTACAAACGTTGTTTTATTTTTAAAATTATGCAGAGGCAGTGGGATGTTTTGCATCTCGTCTCACCGCATGGGAACTCCAGGAAATTGTCAAATACCCACAAATATGGTACGTTGGACACGAGGCTGTACGGAAAATCAATGGTAAGTAACTGTTATTGATACGTTATTTACTATACCCATGTCTCGTACCCACCACGTACGAACAAAGTACGGTATCCTGCTTTCAATATGAAGCTTTCATAATACTGATCTTATGAATTTTCAGGCGACAAGACCAATCCCCTCAACTCTGCCTTTGATGACGAGAACGGGAATTATATCAAGGGTGAGTCCATTCATGTGAACAAATAAATACATACGAGACGACACAGCCGTTGCCAGTTTTTCGCTTGCTTTCGTTTTTGACAATCTGAAAAACATTAAAGCACTCTATATTTGTGTTGTTGGTCTATATAGCCAACTCATGCATCACAAAATTTGTGGGTTTCACACAATATAATTTACAAATACCTGGAATTTCTGCCGACGTTGGCCTTGAAGCATTTAACCCCTGCAATGTTCACTGGAACTTGCATTTGTTGAAGTTTATTCGAGCTGGAGCTTATACTAAATAAGAGTTTAGAGTTTCATTTTTCGCATCACAGAACGGTAAAGTATAGACCGTATACAAAAGAGGAGGACTGTTACCCATTTTGTTACCCCGTTGTTCATATGCCATTTGTTTTGTAATCTGAAATGACCAGTTTTGTTCCGTATCATCAACATGTCGCGAGGGTTAACCCGTTGAAAGGCATACACAAGGAATTTGTACTATGTCTGCGATATTATGCTTTTTTGTGTAGTCTCTTTTGTTATTAGGGAGCCCACACGAGAACAACATTCAATAATAGCGCAACCACTAAACGACCCACATTTTTTTTCTTTCTTGCCGAACTCTACGAGGTTGTGGTGTCGGTGTCGGTGTCATACCCGAAAACAAACTTGCCTGACGTCATCCTCCCTTCGTTGTCCGACAGGCATTGGCATTGGAGCGTCATGGAGTGTGTGTGTGGTAGTGATGATAAATAACTTATGAAAGCACTTCGAAAATGATAAACGCGTCAGCTTCCTGTTACTGCCGAACACACCTCGACCAGTGTCACATATTTATTCGATTAAATGTCAAGCAAGTCGCTGACGGCAAGGTTGCTAAAACTGAAATAGAATTTTTATTAAAAATTTACCAATCACGCCATTTACACGAAGCGTTTACATATTTCGTTTTGGGGGAAATAAAAGGTGAATTCGCGATTTCACCAGGTACCAAACTATTAGCCATTTTGCTGGCTGGACACAAAATGGAAGTGAACGTCGCAGTGAAAACTTGAAAGGCATAGTATTTGTAATGTATTTTATAAAAACTGACCTTTCACACGCACACATACGATATTTTTTGTATAGACAATTTCAGGCGCTCGTAGTGCATAAAGACCTGGCAAGTGCCACATTACAATTACATTCTTTAAGGCGTTCTGACCTGATTTGTAAAAGGTAATATCCTGTCCAGAATTATGCCCAACCTGTTCAATCGAGTTAATTTGAGTAATACTGGCCTGGACACTAGGGACACTGTGCTCGCAAATCGAACATAATGTTTACGAATAACGCTGGATTCAAATGAATGCGTTTAAAGCCTGTGAATTTCTGTTGGCAGTCACCATTTATCAGATACTCTTTAAACAGCTTCGGATTTTATGATGCACTACACCATAGTTAATGTACAAGAAAGCGACTTGCAGAAGTTTCGCTTTTAAGTCCAAGTAGTACGATATGTGTATTGAGTATCTTTTCATTTGGCAGGCACGATCTACTACATAATGGCTATCCTGCACACCACAGAAATATAGGCTTGTAACAGATAGCTCTTACTCAAGAGAAATGTCTACTAGCTATACACGATTATAAGGAAGTGTTTGACCCAAAGGATTAACAACTGTGAAGATACGAGCCAAATGAAGAGGGCTTGCCTACAAGTAATTGAAAACTTTCCTTATCGTATTACTTACTTTGTTGTCCACTTTTCCGCCGTAGTAGTGGTCTCTACTAGCCTGACCACTTGGTCACGTTACCGACGATTAGCGCTGTGTGCAACGTTCTGATGACAAGGTTGCTTGCTATACTCGATTGGCCACAGGGTAGGAGTAGTAGTGACGCAGTTGAGCAAGTAGACAACTCGATTTCCAATTTTCTACTTTCTCACAACGAGCAGCAATTGGAGCTTGCTATTAGTCCGACAAAGTTTTCATTTACTACTTTCCACGCACGTTGTGGTTTGCTATACCGCTCATCCGTGGCCTGATCATTAATTGAATTCCCCAGAGGGTAGGATTTAGATTTAGCAGTGACGTTTTAATGCTCTCTGAGGTAGTTAGATGGTTGCCTCGAAGGGAACTTTTACCTACGTCCCCTAAATCTTCGATACTTCACCTGTCCAACATAGAGCCCTGAGACAAAGATGTGCGACTGTCATTTGTCCTGTAATAATAAACGGTAGGTAGAACTATTTTAAGAGGAAATAGATGTTAGTAATTTGTTGTCAGCGGAAGGGCTCAAACGAGCGAAAGTCGACAGCAACTAACATGGATATATGATGTAGGGAAGATTTTAATGCGAACGTTGTTGCTTATGTGTGCAGAAAAATCTAAATGGAAATCGTATTCATTACATGTTGCTCTCCAGGATTCGAATAAGTAGAAAGGACTTTGATTTCCTTGAGACAAGACGCCTACGTGGTGGATAAGAATATATTTCGATCAAGGGAAAGGGATTAGGTAGACGACAAAGTAAATGAGATCCCATTGGGAGCCACATACACGAAAAGAAAAAGAGAAGCCATGGATTAATGGTGTCCTTGGTTTAAGCGTGTGCCATTTTATCAGCACGGAGTAATTGATTGCAAACACTATCCGCTCACTTGTACTCAATAAATTGTCATATACTACCATAAGGCTAGAAGAACCTACTTCTCCCAAGCCAGTCTCAACTCTTTCTTCACTACCCTCTAGACAATTCATTTATCGAAATTGCATGGAATTGGACACAGTCTGTGGAAAATAAACAAAAAAAGAACATAATATCTGACCACTAAGCTGCTAGGAGCGAAGATGATGGTTTTTCTGCTTCGCATGATGATACTTTTCGGCCTTTGCATTCTGTTTTTTTTTGTTATTTCCAAACAACTGAAATTAGGCTTCGATCATTTTCCCTGTGCTGCTAGACAGCAGTGCGCTGTACATCAGAGTCGTGTGTGCTGTGAGAGTGTATTGCACTGCAACCACAAAAACGGCGAGCAACAAGCTAGATTCCACGAGAAAGGTCCTCTAAAAATCACAGCGTAAGTCAATAATGGCAAGTTGAGTCAATAATGTCCGTGACAAGGCTATTATGATGACTCGGTGACTGTCATCAGAAGCATGAGTCGGGAGAGGTAGACAGAAGTCAACGAAGACAGAAAAAGCCACACAAACAAAGATAGATACATACAAAGAGAAGAAAATCATGACATTGCATTAACCAGGCTTGTTTTGTTTCGCATGCCATCAGCTATCTGCACGACAAGCATCATGATTCCATTTGAAAACGCGAGATGTATAGTCTTTGTGCAGTCGAGTATGCAAGCATCTATTTCTAGAGTCAATCTTATATTTATAGTTTCTTTGAAACCTTTTTCTTCTTGATTTGGGACATATCAATAAGCACGACGGGAATGTGGCGTGATGCCTTGATTAAAGATAAAATTGGGATTTACAAGCTCCAGTGAGACACAAAGGATTTTTTGTTTCAAGGATGAGGCCTCACGGTCGACAAAAAGTAGAATCTTGTATGTTGGAACGTTGTGATGCGCATATTACATTTAGGTTAAAGTAAGAAAATCAATTTGCATTGGAATCAAGGAGTTGTGCGAACGGACCAATCCGGTGACCTTGAGATGCTTGAATTGTGACAGGCATACTTATGGCTTCCGTATAGACCAAGCTTTGTGACGTAATCTAACCGATAAAGTTCTTCAGAGTGTTTAGAAATGAATATGAATGTTTTCCAGAAGAAAATGAGATGAAGCAAGCTGCAATAATGGTCGCCTCAAATGTTAAATGGTGCATTAGTAAACTGCTCATTTCAACGCTGACATTTTCCTGGGTTTTTCAGTTACCAGAACACTGTAAGAAAAACTAATTACTAAACCACTAAACACTAAATAACAGCGATAAAGAAGTACCAAAGTGTTTAACTCAATATGTCTTTCCAGGTCATTCGAATGTACTCTTCTTTCTACTTTCGCAACCACTTGTGTATCGTCTTCGAGCTAATGTCTCTCAACCTCTACGAGCTGATACGCAGAAATCACTACCAAGGATTTAGCACTGGACTGATAAGGAAGTTTGCAGTGTCCCTGCTGAAGTGTTTAGCTCTCCTGAAACGGGAAAATATCATTCACTGCGATCTTAAGCCGGTAAGTACATTAATTAACTACCTATAAGCTTTCAGTGTCAGGAATCCAAATTATATGCTTTTTAATGTGCATGGGTCGTGTCTATCAGTTCACAAAGTGATCGTTGACTTGCGTTGTTGACTGATCGTATTTTACGTATTTGCTTTTATTTGACACGGTTAACGAAGAAGGAAGGGTACCTTGATTAGAGGTGGACAGGTGGGCAGTTCCCTGTCAGTATTTATTGACCGAGTGGCATTGCTTGATTTGTTTTGTTCATATACAGCTAGTAGTCTTGAGGGACTCATTTTTATGCATTAGCGTGGCCTGTCTCATAAAATACTGAAAGCTACTAGGCAAGTGCATTTGGTTTGTACTATAGTACGATAAAAGCTAATGCTGCCATTAATCCGTGATTATTCACTCAAGAATGTGACGGTCTTAGAATACTTACTGCTGGTCGATCACTAATAATAATAATGTCGCAACATTACCCTCTTCGTTTTGTGAGAACACTCACACGTTTTCTATTCCCTCCATAAATCTGAAAATGCAGAATTTGTAATGACTCCAACAGAAAATGATTTGAATGCAACCGAAAGAAGGGAATCGAAGCAAGGAAAGGATACACACAGTAAAATTAGAATACTGATAACAAAGCAACGCTTGCGAAGTCAATTAGGTCAAGCTCCAGATAAGCGCACACTCTCCCTCCACTCAAGCTAGCCTAACCTTTCATACGACCAGCATGGCTTTGGTTAGAACCTTAATCCTTATCTTTTTGGACAAATATATGGTTTGGGGGGATGAAGTAGTTTTCGAAAAGCATACGTGTAGCATGCCTTAAGCGTACATGCTCTTCACTGGCTGGTATTTCGCATGAGTACGAATTTGTTGGTGGATGTGTTTGAGTATTCACGTAGTATCCATAGCACAAATCCTGGCAGGCACATTAGGACGAGTGAACGGTAAAGAATAATGGGATGGTTGGAAGGATGGTTCGCCTATGTGCCATAAGTATTTTGTTTAGAGTCTAAACTTTAGACTATTGCAATATAACAGGAGTCATATTGCATCAATCAACCATAAGCGGTCATAGTAGATTTTTTAATCAGTTAGCAAGGCCGCTAGGTTAGGTTAGATGACTTATGTGTATTCGATTCTGCCGGGATGACAAACTGGCTGTCTCCCAAGGTGTCCTTTGGCAATCATTGAAGGATGCTCGCCGCCTAGTCCTGGGAAGATGGAGAAGGAACAATTAGGATTGAAATGACGCCCTGATCATTGATCGTTTCTGTATGCTGGATTTTAAGTAATTCCGTGTCAATCTGATGTTTCGAGTAGAATAGACAGAGCTGTATTATTTGTTTGTAAGTTTGTATTACATACTACATTACATAAAAAGAAAACTTGTATTTATTAAAATTTATCATTCTGTAACCTTCACCATACTCTGTAATTGAGATGACCACCTCAAGAAAAATGGTTTGGACTCGTTGGCCAACGATAATACAGTAATAATATGTAAGTACAAGTACACCGGGAAAGTTGGATAGGAGAAAGTAGAGAAAGCGTAGATTGCTGTACGGGACGCGTTCCATAATTTCATTTAGTTCACTATATTACTGGCACCAAACACTTTCGCTCCGTGGACAATTACCTAACCGAAGTGTAGGCAGTTTAAGTAAAGGTTAGCACGTGTGCACTTACCGAACACTTTTTTGTCAAATGTTACATGAACTTTCTCTCCTTTGGGGGTTTTCATAGTCACATTTTGGAGTGCTCGGTTGTGTTTTTCAATTAGACCTATCCACCTTTTCCTCGCACCCATCGACTTACGTAGACTTCATATTTTTTCACATGAAGCGTGTGCCGTAGGAATCTGAAAATGTTCCATAACCATAACATAACCATAACCTGGTCTCAGACCTGAAACTGAAATTCGAGGAGATAGCTCTGTACGTGGTTCATTTAGCGAGAAAGGTGAGCTGACTACGTGAAGTTTTGGCCTGGGGAAGACATCAAAATTCTCTTCATTCCAAATTCTGAGTATCCGAAGAAGGTATAGTGTAGGTAGTAATGTCAAACTTGGAGAGGCTTCTCTCAGGCAAATGAGGTAAATGATACATTATTGATGCCACATCGTTAGCTCGTAACAATATCTCAAACGCGACATGAAGCTAGCATATTAGTGTTTTCCTACCATATTGTAACTGCATTATTAGGCCTAAAAATGTGTGCTGAATTTCCTGGAATTGAGCAGACTCTGTTCCCTCTACACAAAAACATGGAGCCAGTTAGCCAGCGACCTCTGTAAGCAAATTTCGCACGTTATGTATATAGACGGTACAAGGAGGCTGTAATGTTGATATAACCCATTTTAGCATGTCGTTTTCATAAAGCCATAATTTATAATCACATAGTGTCCAGGGATTATGAGATGAAGTAGAGAGGGGAGGCGGGAGCGCAGTACTCGCAGCAGTTTGCTGTTCGGAAAGTGCGTGTGTGCTGTAATAATAAGTGAAAGCTTTCTCCGTGCTAGTGTCTTTGACATCGTTTCCTTAATGGGCTCGCTCCGATCTGGTGACATCCAGTTACACACACCCGCGAGTGTGTGACATGGCGGCGATCTACTTTTGCTTATTTAGAAATGCTTGCTTTGATGTCTGTCACTTTTGTAGCATATAAACTGGGAGCATGTCGTGTACATGACAATTATGTATGACAAAGCTACAGAGCCCTCTGCTTTCTCTTTCTCCTCGGTACCTTTTGAAGGGACAACAAAGAAGCCTGAATGTCTGTGTGTGATCTCTTTTGTCTACAAGATAATAGGACGAGAGCTTAATTAAACGCTGGAAATAGAACAGTGCTGTAATAATTGTGTGTTTCTAAGAATTCATCTAATTTTCTTTCCCTTCCTATTCCAATAATGCTTTTTGCTAAAGATGCTTGCAACCACGTATTTTCGTTCATTCAGAACCGTGTCTTATTATTACCAATGAAAGAGTCGGAGGTGGAGTGACGTATGAAGGGAAATATTGATCAAGACAGGATCGGAAGGAAGTCATAAAATGATTATTTTTGTGTGCTTCACAACAGGAAAACATACTTCTCAGGAGGAGAGGGTCAAGTGCAATCAAGGTGATTGATTTCGGATCATCTTGCTTTGGACATGAACGCGTCTTTTCGTACATACAGAGCCGCTTCTACAGGTATTGTATTCTTTTTAGTCGTGTCGAAAAAACACAATTTATGCAAACCCTATACTTATTTAGACATGAATTTATTTTTTGTTTTCTACAGGGCACCAGAAGTTATTCTTGGAATTCCCTATACAACCGCTATTGACATTTGGAGTTTAGGCTGTGTCCTTGCCGAACTTTCCACGGGCTACCCACTCTTTCCTGGCGAAAACGAGGTAATTATCCTGAGACTTGGTAGTTGGTTTGAAACTTTCTCTGCTTGCTCGAGTATGTACAGCGTATGCTGGGGAATGTTTGCGGCTACAGCATTTTACATTCATTTATTGCCTACAATCTTTCTTCAAAGGTGGAACAACTCGCATGCATTATGGAAACTTTGGGCTTGCCACCAGACGGTTTAGTCAATATGGCCACCCGCCGCCGACTGTTTTTTGATTCGCGGAATCAGCCCCGTTGTATACGGAACAGTAAAGGTCGGGTACGCCGACCGGGAACACGGGATCTGGCCACTCTAGTGAAATCCGCTGATCTCGACTTCATATCTTTCCTACGAAAGTGTTTAACGTAAGTACCACCTTCCCTTGAAATTAAAAATAGATCTACACTTTTGTGTGAAGCTAATAGGACAATCCCAGAGAGCCTTGCCACTGGAGAACACAGAAGTACTTTATTTGATTGAGTTGCTCGTTTCGTGCTCAAATGATCTCAAGTTACCCTGTTGATTCTTTCAGATGGGATGCAAATGATAGACTTACTCCTGAAGAAGGTCTCAATCATCCGTGGATAACATCGGCATCAATACAAAACCAGATTGTAAGAAAAAATTATGTTTAACCTTTGAAAAGGGAAATAGGGAGGAAAATGTATCGGTACATAAGACTTGTTCACGACATGCGTCAGGAGATTAGACGAGTTGGCAGCTGTAAATACAGCAATTGCACATTGTACTTTTGCTTAGGCAGTTATAGTTTTTCCAATCAATTTCTCTGTGTGAACAGAATAGATTTTGTTCACAGAATACATGACCAAAGGCTACATTCTAGTTTCTCATAGTTTTTTTACCAACGCAAAGTTAGGAACCCTAACAGTAAAATCCCTTCTGTCGCAGTTGTTTGTTTCATGGGAATTTATGTTTTTAAAGAAAGTTTCGGTTTCGTCGCGTGTACTTAATATAATCACATTAGTTTGGTAAGCAGTCAGTAAACTGTTTTCAACTAAATGACTCGCCTCATTTTTTGATTTGCACATATCTGAAGGATGTATAAAACGCATCTCCGTGTGTCGCCGCAAGCACTGTAGATCTCACAGATCTCAACATTTGAGTGAGACTAATGTATGATGCACGTATCATGCTTTATGTAACTTTTACAGCACAATGACTTATGGAGCGATTGATTATTGAATTAAACTACAAATAAACCAATGACGTACCCAGTAACAGTATTTGCTTTAACATCCAAGAACAAATAACCTGAACTAAACTGAACTGATTATTCACACAATCAACAAATTAGTAACAATTCCGTAGGATTCGGGATTTGTCAGTCCTACAGTCCTCATACTACCAAATCGCCGTAGATTTTAACCGTAGTTTTCGCTAGCTGGACTGAAATTAATAGTTAGTACATATTCACAGGCTATAGGAAATGCACAGGGGTAAATCGCGTTTTCTGTCAAGTACAGAAATATATGACACTAATTTCTCACGCCTTCATCAAGCATGCATAAAATAGGTGTAGGAAATATTTCATAGGATTTAGATTGAGCCATATACATTAAAAGCACTCCATACTAACATAACCTTATTATTGATATCCTAATCCTTTCAGATGGAGTAGAATATAGCTTACTGACTGTGGGACTGCAAACTGCAACACTGCAAAGCTGAAATATCTAGAAGTGGACAAATATATACTGGGTACACTACTATACGATTAAACCCTAAAAAACTAGAGACTATTAGTATAGTATATCGATTAACTGACTGTAACGGATTGACGGTAAATGTTTCTAAAGTCGTCACAACAAATGAACCTGGGTCGTCGTTGATTGAAGCTGAGTTCGAAGTCTCTGTACAACCTGCAAAGTTGTCTTGAAGTCCTTATTCTTTTCTTGCCCTAATATTTTATTTGTCGTGTCAGCAGCAGGATATTTTCCTTGATTTCTTCTTGTAACAATGTACTTTACCAAGATACTATTGTAATATTCATTATTATAATGATTACTTTTTTCGTTTCACTTGATGTTGTTGAAGTCACGTTTTTTTGGGAAATATTTATAGGTATGCATATGTATGTACTTTAGAATAAGTAGAGAAAGTATTTGCAAAGTTATTGTTAACTGTAATTAGTCCTCTGGATTTGTTTGTACTTTTTGTACTCTTTTTGGTTACCTACAACAGATTGTATAGAGTTATCGATGCAATCGCTGCACAACGGATCGCACTGCGGCGACTGGGTCTGCGTCTACTTACGTGTTTCGAACTGAACTATTACGATGCGCATCTCTGAGTAGTTTAGGATTTTTTCTCATCAGTCTGAAACGTTCCTCTGGATCGGAGCAGTACCTATTCAGTCAATCTTTTAGGCGCCTAGCATACTTATATATACTAATTCATAGTGTATGGCAAAACAAAGAATACTATAATATTACAGCAAATTCGAATAAGGAACCACAATTTGAGATAAACACGTAGTGTAATAAGATAAGTTGTGGGACGACGATTGCTGTCGAAGTCGGAAATCCACATAAGATACTTTTAAAAAACGCTGTTCAAACTGTGTTGTAATAGTCTTAGAACGTAAATAAATGTCGCTTTATACTGTACTAGATACAAATGATAGATTGTACATTTATGTAAAACTGTTGGTCCACAAAACTAAACGCAAAGTAACCTAACCTCAAGTAAGCCAATAATTTATTTTCAATTCTCTACCAAATATAAAATGCATACTGCTGAATGTACCACAAAAAAGAATAGTGTAGGTTTGGATATACCATGCCTTTGATTAAGGTTTATTTTACCTGATGATGACGTGTGCTAATTGATACAGAGTTATTAACCAACGGATATTGTGGCAAATGGCTAAGTTATTATTGTGCAGATTTACAACTGTCATAATGTAATTGTAAATCCATGTTGCTGTTTGGTTCGTAATTTTAGAAAGAGATGATTATTATCACAATCAGTTAATTTATGAAATAAGAGTTTATGTGATACAAAACAATCAACTTTTTTATCTTTAATTCCACACTCACGACGCGTTGGCGTACAATTTTGATTCTAGAAAGTTTAGACGCATGGCATTATCAGACATAAACATACTATTCCAGTACACTGGATCTATTTCAACTACATCGTAGCCCAAGACTTCCAAGTGTCTTCTGCGTAATTTGAAATGGCCCCGCATATCTCGAACGTTTCTAGTAAAAGAAAAGGGAGCTAACAATAATACTGCAACCTTTCTACTGACTTCTGCAGAACCACCCCTAAACTTTTGGAAGAATCGCTTGGTTTGGCGTCCCTGCTTCTTGATAGGGCGGTGTTTCTCGTCAAACTCGATCAGATAATCTAGATTAACGATAGTGAAATTTTTTCAAAAGCATAATTTCAAGAAAAGTTCAATCACACATCTGATTTCGTACAGTGGCATTACTGCATTACCCAATTTGTAGTAGTACGGAGAGCACATGTTTTCCTGAACTGCGGTTTCATCGCCAACAATTTTACCCAAAACACTGCGGACTTCCCTATGTAAATATGTCTCTGGAATAGGATTTAGGGCAAGCATCTCCTCGCAGTATTTCCCATGAAACCACGGTAAGTTCACATCTGGCATATCTATACAGACCGCACGATTAAGCTCCATCATACTTTGACGAAGTCGTGAAGCGTGTTGAGGCTGCAGTGAGTAATAAATAATAATTCGTTTCCTAAATAATTAAAATACTGCTGAAGTAAGCGTTTCAAAAACTGATGATAACAAAATCCGACTTACCCCGCTGTAAGTGGTTGACAATTCGGTGTCTACTTGATCCAGGAAATTAACAGAAAATATATTTTGCACCAGTTCACTGCTCAGATGGTGAAAGTAGCAGAGACCTATTGAAGCTTGAAGTAGGCCGCTGAAACTTAATTTTTTCCAATTTCTGCAAATGTTACAACAGTCAAATTGTTAAGTTATATAAATATGTGTTTAATAGTACAAACTAGTACAAAGAGATCATTAGATAACTGGCGGACATACTGTGTCAAATCGTCGCTGCAATATTGCATTACATCGTTGAGTCCATCTGGTTCCCATCCCATAGCATATGAATGATATATAAACTTTTCAATCACGTCAACACTGATTCCTTTCTCTTTATAACTCCAGATAAAGTCAGCCACCCGGTGGTTCACTTCCGGATAATTATACAACCCTGTCACTAGAGCTGGTAACATATCTCTGATAACCTTCTGATCGCGTACTTCACACTCTAATATACGCTGTATAACAGCATTAATCAAAGGAAAGTCTCCTTTAACCCTTCGAGTAACAAGGAGCAATTTATAAATTGCTATTAAATCTTCCACAGTTGACTCACTACTCATTAAAATCCTAGGACATTGTTCTTCAAGGATTGTGCAAATCTCAATTATACGATCGTAGTACTTCACAGAGCGAGGCTTTGTGTTAAATAAATTCATAATGACAGAATCCAATCCTTTTCCTATTATTGCTAAATCAAATGCACGAAATTGTGGTGCAAAATCATCCAAAGTTTTAAGTAGCTGACTCTCATAAAAGATTGCATCATTAAGAGTTGCCCGACCAATCAAAAATGAAAACGCTTTTGCAAAGTCTGAAGGAACGAGTAAACTAGGTTGAACAGCTTTATAGTAATTCTCCATCAATTTGTAGAGGTAGCGTTTAAGTGTAAACTCGAAATTGGCGTTCTTAAATACAAAACTAAATGCGTAGCAAAAATTAACGTAGTCCTTTCCCAGTCTTAAAATTCTGCGGTCCAGAGTACCTTTCTTTTCCTTACTTTCAATCATCTCGCTTGCTTTGTCCCAGAAACGATGGTATAAACTCATATCTCTGGTTTTCGTCCAACGTAGTAGAGTGAACAGGATGTGTGATGCCAGCTCAAAATTATGATTATCTAAATACTCTGTCAGAACGGCTTCTATTTGCTTTCGTTGCTGTACTGTTCGTAAGTACGGAGCAATATTTGCTAATAAATCCAACCGTGGAACGTGCAAATTAGAAACCCCTTCTTGAACGATGCGCAACATTCGTTGAACAAGGGCTTCGACTAAGGGATACGGCTGCAAATTGCCAAGTTCCATAAATTTTTGCAGTGTAAGCAGATCCAACAGTTGCAGTTTAGGAATCCGACAAACCATCGCTTCACCAATCGTCTCGAAAACGTCCTTGTTGTCCATACCAATATCTTTAGCAGCATAAAGGAGTAAAAAGACTTTGCAAACTGTCATTGATTCCCAAGATGAGGTATCCTCCTTCAACTCAAATATCTTCTGTCTAAATTTATCAATCAATGCGTCTGAGACGATTTTAAGACAATTTCTTAGAGCAATTGCAATGAGTCGAACTTCAAAATCACTTTTCATTCCGTCAATGTACTGCCACAGTAATGGCTGAAACTTCGCAACAATGAAATTCCCATACAAACTTTCTGACCGCATACAAACGCAAAATCTCGAGACAGAAGGGAGACTCAATGTCTCACGTCGACGAAGACACTCATCCACTATTTTCTCACATTCCGGACTTCGCAAATTGAAGTTCAACTTTTGTAGGCACAAAAGGCACGCGAGGAGAGGATCGTCTGGAAGAGATTCACAGTTTTCAACTACTGGCTTCAGAATTTTCTCGATGAACGTAGGATGGCTGGTAACCTTCTCCAAGAATGATGGTTTATCAAAGAAATCCCGTTCAGGTTCAAACTGTTCACTAATTTTGAAAAGTAGTTTTTGGAGATCCCATATTGTCACGAGTGCTTGACTAGCTACTTTTGGTGAACCTTCACTTTCCTCCTCCACAATGTCGAAAACTTGCTGTATACTTGTGGCATCAAATATTCTATGAAATCGTTCATTCTCGTTATCTTCTAGTGGGTACAGTCTTATCCGTAGATGTGCAAGCTCATCTTGTTTCAAATCAACGCTGTGATCAAATGCCACTTCATCCCCGTCGTCACAGTCAATTGAGTCAATTCCCAATTCCACACCCGACTCCGATTTCTCATCGTCCTCTAAATCGGCAGACGCAGAAACACTGGCCGAGACAGACAAAGACTTGCGGACTTCATTTGATATTCTTGGAACTAAAGAAGGCAGCTGCAAACTCGATGTAGTTGATTTAAACGCCGGATGCACTTGTACTCCAACCGCCCTGTGAATCCGGGGTGGCCTTCCTGATTCAAAGAAATGTCTGTATTGAGAATATGTTGTGCTGCACTGACTTCGAATGCTTCGTCTCAAGGTGGCATTCCACCGCAACTCTCTGATAAATGTATTCATTTTGCTCTGAAGGTTGAATCTGAAACCGAAACGAAACATCAGTTAAAAATACAGAAACGCTGCATCACACACTCATGCCGTCTTTCACTGGAAGGACGATGTCGACGATGAAACAATTCTTACTAATCAATCCGTCCACTTCTTCTTTCAGCTCTGCTCACAAACTTCCTCGTCCTCGAAACAATTATTGACTAGGTATGATTTGTCCATCTCGGTATTGTTGTCGACACTGTGCAAGCTGGTCCGACACTTGCATTGGAGCTGGACTGCGACAGAGAATGACAGCCAAATTCTGACTATCGATTGCTGACCTTCAGCTGCACCGGGCGTTTCTTCCAAAACAGAACGGACAGGGGCATTAGCGCTTCATACTTTCACTCACCAACCACCATCCTGCGACTAATCAGCATCTACCAAAAATGAACCAAAAGAGAAAACATAAACAATGTAATAAATTCATTCCAATTCATTTTCTTTGTATTTCTAACTAATAATAGGTATAGCCTTCAACACACTTACTTGCCAAAGTGCATCCGGCGAAACTCAAAATCACAATTTTTACCTTTATCCATTCATTCCAGTTTTTCCTCAATTTATTAGCTACGTCCGTAACATGTCCTTTCACACTAAAAACCAACAATACTCGAAACAGTTAAAAACCAAACAACTTGTCAACGTATGTAGATGACGTAGAAAGCAGAGTGAAAGTCGAAGAAAAGAAAGGTCACACGACCACTAACAAACTACGAACATGACCATTTTTTCACCACGTACATTTTTCACCTCAACATTTTTGTTTGCACACATTCTCACGTGTGACTGATGCAAGACAAGGTTTGAGAACAGTGGGCACTTTCGCGCCACCACAAATCACTCAATGACTCCAGAAAAATGCGTTGAAAATGGTGCGAGAGCTCCGCATCACAACATGCACACATGGTTTCTGTTGTGCTGGAAGAACTCACGAGATTTCTCGTTTGAAAAAATAATGACGAGCTCAAAGCACTTTTTTTACGACAAATGTTTACGTATGCAATCAGAGCCTCGTCATTTTTTGTAGGCAAGCTGCGAGAGTGTAGCAGAGAGATATTTTTTAAAATAATGTGATTTTTTGGGGAATAATTTGTCAATAATTTGTAAGTCTGTTAGAGTTAATTATAACGGTTACATTAGTAAATTAGTAAATAGCTAGTTGAAATTCCTTCAAAATTCCAAGTTTCCACTGTTTTTTTTTGCGTAACCGTCAGCCGTTGTATTTGTTGCTTCCGGTGTGAAATTACAAAGATCCAGCAACTAATTACCGGCACTAATAGAAGATTTGGTTAAAGTGACACTTTGTAGGTACGTTAAAAATTCATCATAATAACTACGAGACGAGACATACAAGCGGTTGAATGGTTGACAGAGTGGTAACCGTGATAGGCGACAGGTGATTGACGTTCATCCGGTTTGTCTTTTGCGAAAGTGCGTCGATTGTGGTTTCCATTGTCATTGTCAATTGTTGTCGGTGAAATTACCTGGGAAGTGCCGAGATATTGAGCTTTATTTTGTAGTTGTTTTTTTACTGCAGTAGTCACTTAGTCAGTTATAAAAGTTAGTATCAAAGCGTGAATAGCTGATTGATTCGTGCTTGTTTAATTGTGACACGTTGTCTCCTGAAGTCATCCCCGGTGAATTTGATAGACTTCAATTGACTTCATCAGGCCAGGAATGATAAAGACTTGAAGTTCACTACGTTTATGTGAGGGTGTTTGATTTTAATTTTTGCCATTACTTTGTTCACGATGGCTGCAATTACGCTGCCAGGATTGTTTGGAAGGCTGATTCTAGCGGGGAAGTCATGTTGTCGAAGTAATCCATTCGCCGTGTATAAAAGTAATCATCAGTATTTGCCAACTCGCAGTGCAATCACCCGTAGGGTATATTTTCATGCCGTAAGTTTTGCGAAGCAAACCAACTTTAGCCAGATTGTCAGAAGGCGATGCACAGGACCACCAATTAAATCCGGAGCTGCAAGTGAGTCACCTTCCCCTGCCAAAATGTCGCTGTTTGCGAGGTTCAAATCAATGTACAAGGACTACTGGTAAGAGAGTACTTGACCTGATTGACATTAAAAATCGTATAGCGTTGTTTTGTTCGAATGCGTAAAAAAACTAATGGGAGTTTGTGTCGTGTGGATTTGTAGGTATGTCCTTGTGCCGGTTCATGTGATAACCTCAATTGGATGGTTTGGTGCCTCGTACAAAATTTCCACAAGGTAATGATGAGTGACACTATTATAAAGGTCGGAATTTACAATTTCGACATGTATGCAATTGTCTGAATGTAAATATGAAGTTTGTAATTTTAACGCTGTTTTTGTTTGCAGCGGAGTTGACATAGGATATTACCTGAAAAAAATAGGCGTCAAAGATTCTTTGGTTGAGCATATTACCGAATCTGGAATGGGTCACGTTGCGGTTGCTTATGCACTGTACAAAATTGCAACGCCTGCAAGATATGCTCTTACTTTAGGTCTGAAACATACAAATTATTGTACTTTACATATTTGAAACAATTTAAAATCCTGCAAAGTCCGTTAGGCCATTGCATTGCTTTCTGGTGTAACTATCCGACTTGGAGAACATTGTCAGTGGTATGAATGATTGCAAATTCGTAGAGGGTTGTTACAACCCGGTTGTAGCATTTAAAATTAAGGTTTTCACAGGTTCTCTGTATTGGCTATCACTTCTAACGAGCTCGATCTAGGAATAAAAATGAAATTGGAAATCATTCTACTAATCCCATTACTATTCTTCCGCTTCTGAAAGTGAGAGTTCCTGTCCCGGCCATCGACGAGCTGATTAGCTACTCTTCCGCTTCTGAAAGTGAGAGTTCCTGTCCCGGCCATCGACGAGCTGATTGGCTACATTTCAAGTTTCAGCCAATCAGCTCGTCGATTGCAGGGACAGGAACTCTCCCTTTCAGAAGAGGAAGGTCAGTACTACAGGTATACCGTATATGTTACAGTGTGCGTACAAATTGTACACTAGATAGAAACCTTTCGTGATTAGAATGGCAAGCAGCCGGTAAGCTAAACAGTACGCATAAAATTTTGGGATTCGAAATTATTTGGTTGAAGCGGAGTTAATTTTTTTCCGCAGTTCGTTAGCAATTATTGGGTCGAGGATCTGTACGGGTTTAGTTGATTAAATTGTAAAAATCGCACTTCTTTCTCGACACCTCAATTCTTCCGCTTTCACTTGTGTGGCGACTTACTTACAGTAATACTTTAATTCAAGACCGTAATGATAGGATTTAACAGGTTACCGCTAGTCAAGGTGAATTGATAGAAGGCGTGCTATGGAAAGTATAAGCGCTTTAATGTTTACCGTAACTTTTCATATAAAATGTATTTCTCTTTGGCAGGCGGAACAACGTTATCTATAAACGTCCTCCGAAATATGGGATACATCAAACCAGCCAAGGAATTGATGGCCAAGGGGCGCACAAAAATTCAGTCAATCAAGGATAAGCAACTGCCCAAGGAATAAGGCTTGAAACAGCAATGGTTGAAATGACAGTACTCCTAATATGACAAACTCGTATGTAGCCATTTTTGTCTCCAATACTTTTGGAACAAAAAGTTTTAAAAAATCATGTAAACGATAGTAACTCCAGCTTGCTGAAAGTGACGTTATTAAAATATACAAATACATGATATCGTACGCCATCTATTCAAATTGCAAATGCTGCCAAAATGCCTATTTAGCTTACGATTAGACGTAATGTATAACATTCACATACCTAATCAAATATACCAACAGGAAGGCGACAACAGGATAATTCCTTGCAAAAAACGTTAGAATATTATATGTTACAGGACATTCTTCTGGAGTAAATTCTCTCCAGCAAGAGTCATGTAAGCGTGAGATTAGGATGATAATGAAACGTTGCTTTGTTCTTTTATAGTCTCATTTGAAGTACACGTACCATACATGTTGTTGCATGCAACCAGGACGCAATCATTCTTTGTAGTAGCGCATGGAAAACTCATTCTTCTGTACATCATCATCATGAATTGTTTTATGTTTGCCGTATTTTTCATAAGCCAAGGGAAAGTGAGTCGTTAGTAAAAATGAAGAGTAGTAGCCAGATGAGCGTGAAGAGCAATATAGGATCGGTTTTATGACTTGCATCGTTCAGCGATGAATAAGGATTAGGATAAAGCGGATCTTGCAAAGAGAACTTCGTCAGCTGCTCCGTGACTAAGAATAATTAGTTTAAAAGGGCTGTGAATGCAGAAGCAGCTGGTGAACCATGTGTTGTGTAAAAATGGAGCAAGCACCATCAAGACTTAATGAATACAAATGATGGACGCACCAAGATTTCCTTATTACGTGCCTCAGACAGAGAGTTGGTATTACATGCCATCGTAAGTCATAGTACCACTGTACCGTGCAGAGGCAGAGAATATCTTCAATCTTCACTACACACATAGGTATTATTGTATTTTTTTGTCTGCTATCTGCCGTGTAATAATGGAAAAAAATGGGTGAGGTGAGCTCTAAAACTTTGCTGGTAAACCATACACTTTTTGGCAAGGTGCGGATTTTCCATGGAAAAGTCACTTTTGACTTTTTCCATGGTAAAATGGAAATGGAAATGGAAAAAGTGTTAAAAGTCGTACTTTTTACAAGCCAAACTAAAAACACTTTTTCCATGGAAAAAATATGGAAAAAGTCGAAAAAAATGGAAAAAGTCACCTACAGCTGATAACACATGGCATACTACTACCTAGCGTCATAATTT
>JAHZMW010002296.1:0-10333 GCA_027743745.1 Alloscopus bannaensis | reverse complement strand
CGGGAAAAAAGAATAAAGAAATATATAATATACGTAGACCTTTTTGAATCTTCATGATGACATATTTAATCATGTTGACTGGAACGGTTAAATTAGGCAGTGTTAAAGCTACAATGTGTGTAATTGTAGGCGTGTGTTTTCAATATATGCGTCGTGTTTCCTTATTATCTCCACCCACTTTTGTCCTTTCTTTTGTCGTATGTTTCCTTCTGGAAAGCATGTACATTGTTAGTTTTAATTTTATTTTGTGAAGTATGTGTTATGAGTGGTTATGTGTGTGTGTGTTTATCAAGTTTTGTCCATATTTGTCGTCACCTCTCAGCTACAAAAGTGTGAAAGAACCTGTGTAAAGCTAACTGTATGGTAAAATATTGAAGTTAAAGTAAAACGAGGTAGTTCTCCAACTCTTTGACCGTCTGTTGTGTGTGCAGTTTCCTTTCGCTGGAATGTGTAGTAAAAAAGTTGTATCAAATACATCATAGTTTTCTGGATATGAGCTCTGCGTGGGGTGGTGGTTGGTTATTATTTTGGTGGTGGTTGAGTGACTGAGAGATTTTGATCTAAAAATATTCCTAAAATCAATCTCTGACAAAGAGTAAAAAATGTAAAAAAAAGTCAGGAACGGAACTGATAAAGAAAACAATATGTATAAAAATGTACCCAAAAATATAATTCACACGTGTAGCAGTAAAATATTTATAACATATAAAAGAATACATAGATAGCGGCAAAAAGGTAGACTTTCTCTTGAACGCAAACAACGCAATATTGCTGCTGAAAAAAGTTGTTGTTTGACACGATTCCTAAAAATAAAACGGTTGACTGACTTTCGACAGAAAAAATTCCGTTCAGCTATGACATAAAAACAGGCTGTATATTGTGCATGTTCAGCAATGCCCAGCAGAGAGAAGAGACTTGTGTGCTGATACATAAACATACAGTATATAATTGCTGAAAAAACCAGTAAGTATTTCGAACAAGTGTAACATAATAATGGTCTATCAGAGAAATACATTTAGATCCCACTTTAGCAGCAGCAGCACTTTAAAAATAGCTTTCAGCAGAGAAAGATCCAGCGAAGAAGAGAAAAAGACAGAGCATTACAAAAATAGTGAAAACAAGGTTTTTACGAGAGAAAGATGTAAATTTTTAGAAAACATAATGAGGGTGAACATTGTGTCACAATTTGATTAAAAACGAAGAATGGGGAAAGAAGCAAAAACATTTTCTTTTCATTAGAGCACATAATTGTGAATTGGGGAAAGTTGAGACATAAACTTTGCAAACGTTGCAAAGAGAAAGAATGGCTGTTTATAAAACTTTTTTGAGGATAGCCCTGTCAAAAAGTTACAAATTGTTTTCTTTATCCTCATTACAACCACGAAATAGTGGAAACCATTTCTTTTTCCTGTCAGGTTCACGATGACGTGTGAAATTTTGTAAAGCCTCCTCACTAATAATTTACTGGAACAGGAAGCCTTATTGTGAAAACATAATGAATAGAATCAAAGCGGGGTAAAGAGGCAATTTAAGAAATTGGGAACGAGAATCACCTAAATTCACGTAATTTCAATTTTTGAGTTTGTTCTCTTTCAACAGGGGAGAAAATAGCTCACACTCACAGAGATCACCACAATTTGAACAGCGAGAGTGACGCAGAACAACGAAAGTTTACATTAGTAAATAATTACATGGAATACATTGATACGCATAATATGAAACACGAGTACATGATGAACATTTTTTATCGTGAGTTATGCAACAACACAACGAGAACGACAAAAAGTTGGAGCACCGCACCAGGCTTACTGTCGTATTCCTTTGATCGAACACGGGCATCGAGGCAGACACCATAAATTGGAACTTGCGGTTAGGAGGCCAAAGAGCTCGAGTGGCCTGTCCGTAGTGCATCATCAAAAGCACGGTGGATTTTTTTTTGTTTCCATCCACATTAATATGCATGTCCATCCGTCGGTCCGCATTTATTGAAATATCGTGGGATCCACAACCCACACAAAGTATTCCACATGTTTTACGTATTCCACAAGAGTCGTCCAGAGTTTTCCGAGTTGACAGGTCAGTTGAAAAAAGGAAAGAAGAAAATTCCAATTAGTTCTCATTCGCATAACCTAAGCAGAAAAAGCGCTCCCAACAAAGACATCATGATGACATCGCCACACACACATACCAAACACACAGTCTTGGGAAAAGTGATCACACAATTGCTGGAGAAAGTTGTGGGGAAATGTGAGACTTGTTTGACAAAAATTCGTGAACTTCAGAATATTTTAGAGGACCACACACAACAAGCTTAGAGAGTGTGTGACAAAAGCACATCTGGCGTGATGCCACACACTACATTTCACATATTAATCATCCCATTCTCACAACTTTCAAGGGATTAATTAATCATTGTCTTATTCCCACTTTTTGTAGTTAAAAACAGAGATAAAAAAAATGTCCACGAAGTGAATGAATGGAGACCACGCTAGAGCACAAGGGAATAATAATTGTGGTCACCAAAAAACTCCAATATCGTCTTCAGCTCACATGTAAAAGCACTCACTCTCTCCGCCACAGTTTTTTGGGTTATCAATCAACATCGATCATTCCACATAACACACATTGCATATATCTTAATATAAAACACACACACATGTATAAGGTTGTAGAGAAAAGAGAATATTATGCACTCCTTATGACAAAAGTTTTTGGAAAACTTTCATAATATTTAAACCGCCGTAGAAAACGCAGATACACTGTATCTTTATTTTGAAAAAAATTGAGTTTTTAAAGAGAGAGAGAGCACAGTTATGAAATCTTGTTGATATTGAGATGTACACTGCTGCATCGCCGCACAAATAGATACTTTGAATTATTTTGTTTACCATGCGCTGCTAAATATTAATAAAGGTAAGTATATTCACAGAAGGCTTGCAGAGAGTGGGTGAAAAATCAAGTCGATACGAAAATCTTGTGGTACACTATACCCTACTTGTTTTTCTACACTGCTACCAACAAAGTTACATAAGTTACACTACATTACATCCAGAGTCTATATTATAGAAACACAAGAAATACAATCTACGCCGAGAGCTACAGAGAAATCTCATGTCACAATTTTCTAGAGATGATGCACAGAGTGAAAGACAGAGAAAGTCGATTACGGAAATCTAGTCTATTCTAGTCAATCTACCCGGAAGGCAAACAACAGACACAAAGGGAGAAGTTACAGAGCGTGTGGAGCGTGAGCTCCTCCATCATCGTCAATTTCTTGTCATCTCATCAAAAATAATTTTCTCCGAAACAGTACACCGACGAAGGTTTTTCAACCACACATCTACCAACTTTACGGGGAACGTAATTAAATATAACTAATTACACCCTTCGCGAAGCTGTTTCCACTTGACTCCGCTCCGCAACACATTCGCGAGAAAAATATGAGTTGCTGACTTTCGCCTGGAGGGAGTAGGAAAAAAAACGAAATGATGAAGTATACGTTGTTTCATGATCGTGGGAAGAAGCTTTGCAAACAAATCCTTGTGAAAACTTCAATATTCTTTTGAATAAATACTCGGAGCTTCTCAAAAATTACTTTTTTTATTTGCTCACCCACCTTTGCATTTTTATTGGAGGTGGCCAGACCGCAGCCGAAACATTTCAACGTATTTTCACATTCTCGCCGTGATTCCCCATAAAATGGGCCACCACCACGACTGATATTACACGACATGTCCCATAAATGCAAATGCACATTCTGTGCAGCTTTAAACGAATTTCTTCACAATAACTCTTCATGACCTGTCAGTTTGGCGGGAGGCATATCTACACCGGTGGTGGTAAAGGAGACGGGGGGAAGAGATAAAATTCTAGGAGAAACATGAAAGAAAATTGTGCTCAAAGGAATAAAAACGTTCAGGAGGATAGCTCACTCGGAGAAAACTTAATGTAATGCCCCCTCCAACCCCACGCTTTCGTCCGAAGAACACTTTTTTACGATGTACTTTCTCCAACAGAGTACTCCGAAACTGCACACGCGTGTCTCACCATCCCACGACTATATTTATAGGAACATCTCCTCCTCCTTTTGGTTTATATACTTTCTCCTGACTTTCTCGAGCTACTTCATTCATTTCAACAACTTTTACGATAAATCATGATCCTTGATTCTGACTCTCTTTAAAAACATTCGAAAATAGAACACGAGATAGGAGAAAGGAGAAAGTTTCCTCTATCAAAATGTGTAGCACCCTCCGCGTGAGATCCTTATCGTGTGTGCAACTTTCTTGATTTTCGGAGAAAGAGAAAAGAAACTAACTTCCGCTTTATGAATGACAGAGAGAATTCTGGAGCTTAAAGCCGAGCCAAATTAAGTTGAATTTTCTCTCTTCATTGTTTGAGAATCGAAAGGGGAAAGTTATAGTCTTGAAAGAAATTGATTTCCACTCTCGTGTATATGCATTCCTCTTTTAAAAATCACTTGAAAATCACTGGGTCGGGGGAAAGAAGTTCATTTACAAATTCACATCAAATCCATTCCATTTTCACACACATAATATGCATGAGCACACATTCGTGATGAGAGAAAGTAAAGTGTGTGCTTTGTTCTAGAGCACATAACTATCACAGAGGAAATGTATAATTTACATACACGATATAGAAAGCAAGCGGAGCGTGGAGGGAAAATGAGAAAGTTCTTTTTGTTTAAAAGTTCCATAATAGAGTGGCATTCATGGGAAACTAGTTTCCTCAAGTCAGCACGACACTCAACACAGTCACTCTTCTGTGTAAATGCTAAAGTGAGACGAAAACTACAATTACGGCGCGATATGCCTAGTTTCCTCCTCAAATAATCATTTCGCGAGGAGCCTGTAATTAAAAGATGAGAAAATTTGAGCAAAACCTAGTTTTCATCTCTAAGAGCTAAACTCGTTGACGTCATTGGGTTTTAAGAGAGGCACAAAGGCTCATCTTTTATTACCTCATTATCAGAGAGGAATTACTGATTAGCAGAGAGACTTCAACGCAGGTTACCTTTCATCCTGTTCAAACTTTGGGATCACACTTTCCCTCGATTGCTTTTTTAATTCAATAAAGAACAACATTATCTTTCACTTAAGCCTGTTTTCTTTGTAGGACAAGGATAACATTTTGGACAGAAGAAGCACTACAATATATTCCCAACAAAAATTAGGCTTGAGTAATCGTGCCGTTCTCGCCATTTATTGCAGAACACAATCCAGTCAAGTCAAACTACATTTCACTTTCCTACAAGAGTGAAAATCGTTTTGGCAGGCAGAGAGGCAGGTATATGGCTAATTCCAAACTCTACAAAATATCTACATACAAGATATATCTACATCATTAGTACGAATCCTACACAAGCACAACTCGTCGTGTGATTAAATTCAAGCATCTACTGTCTACTCCAGTGTGCAAGTGAAAGTTAAATTAGGCGAATCATAACATCATCATCACACCATGCAGTTAGGCCACACTCCAAATAGCACACACACGTCTGTTTATGACAATCTGATGGTTTCGGGTTAAGTATTATTTTAGATGTACATTCCTACACCTATTTTGTACTCTGCTCAAAATCTATATGTAGAGTATATGTATATATCTCCCCCAAAAAAATATTTAAAACTCCCTTTTCAAGGAAATTGCGAATTTTTAGTTCTAAGTACATCCTATACAAGACTACCTACGCAATCTTGGGAGTTAGTTCAAGTCACTGTCACACACGAATACAGGAAAGAGCTACGGTAAGTGGATACTCTTTTGAAACAGTTTATTATTATGATTATTTTTAAGGACAATGCTGAAAATCCAATGAAGTATATAGACGAACCAAGAAGTAGTAATGGTAAGTGTTGTAGTATTATTATGAGATCAAAAAAGTATGGGCTAAGTAACTACCATAGAACACTTTTGTAATTCACTAGAGAACAACTACAAAATGTACGACTAAAGTCAACAACTAATTTCAAACTGACCTCTTCCGACTTTTGTCTAGCCTCTTTGGCCTTTTGCATCTCTTGAAGTTTCTTTTGAGTGATTGCCTCAGCTCTCGGGTGATGGTTATGGCTATGATGGACTACGGTTGGAAGGTGTTTCGAGTAGTCTGACGAATAATACAGACGTCCTCTCTGCTTGCTCTATAGTATCGTTATTGGGCAGAGATCATACAAAAAAGATATTGGTCATCATGGAAAAATCGGTGCCTGTATATCGTCTCCCTTAAAAAAAAATCGCTCTCCAGAGATTCGCACATAAACTGCTTTGTCGTCGTTCTCTCCGAAACAACTCATTTGTTCTACAAGCACTCTTTTGTTTGGTGTGTCAAATTTGAAAATCGTCGGTAGGTTTTTTTTTGTAAATAGAGAAAAGGTGTGAATCATTTTTGTAATTCACTCGGCCGCAAGAGAAAGTTGGAAAAAACGATAAACGTTATTGAACATTATGGTTATTAATTAGTATAAATATACTAGAGTACTCAATGATTAAAGAGTCATACGTGAGTGAGTGAGTTTACGCTAAATGTTTTTAAGGAAGCTCTAAAAGTGAGTCAACGTTTTACAGTAGTTGTTTGTAAATTGGAGCTCTAAATGTGAACAGGTTTAAGATAAGTATTAATTCATACAAGTGCGAAAAATTACGCTTGCAAGAGAATTAGACATAATTAGATACCAGTGCTGTGTGCAATTTTTTCAACTGGCAATGCACTGCGTATTATTGCATTAAATGTGTGTATTACTGTAAAAATTACGGACTGAATACAAAATCATATATAGGAAGTCAGACTGTCTCATCAGCTCACGTTATTCTTCTGTTTGTTTGATCAAGACAGACACACTCCTTGTACATTTGTCACAATATTCTGCATACTACTATGGAAAATTTGAGGAAATTATTTCTCTGGAATACAGGAGGAAGTTGCATTGTTAAAAACTTTCTCCAGGAAAAAAGGAAGAAAAGCAACGTCACAATAACTTCAAGTGTGCTCTAACATAAAGCTTGAAATTGTTTTGCTTCATTTTTTTTCAAAAAAAAATAGAGGAGCACGAAAAAAATAACTCTGATGAAGTTTCTGCTTCCCATTTTCGTCGACTTTATTGTAACAATTAGTTAAATTTGTGTGGGTGCGTTGCGTAGTCTCTCAGGGCTGGAAAAAGGCTTATTCGTTCCTTTCAAACATATTCGCTTTGTGAGGTACAATATACATGTCTCTAGAGATTCTACCATCTATAAACCTACCATATTCACTTTAGATTTATGCCGCTACTTATGTGATGCCTACATTTCTCAGATCTAAAAACGATAGCTACAATTTCACATTGCACATTATTCAATCCAAGTAGTATAGATGACTTGTGAAAATTTTCGTTTACTAAGTCAAACTCTATCTCAAAAGCTATTAAAATATTAGCACAACAATTTATTTCGGAGAAAGTTTAAAAACAGTGAAAACTCTCAAGCCATACCCTTTCTTCACGCTCCTGGAGAGAGAGAATGTTTCGAATATCATCCTCCGTGGGATTGGTCATCCCGTAGTCCAAAAACTCGGCGACCTTCTGCCCCGAAATCCGGACGTTTGACCAGCCCCTCCGAGTTCGCTTCGTGGGGTCTTCAGCGACTTGGACGAAGAACTCGTTGTCCTCCGTTCGGTTCGAGACTTTCCTCAGAAATTGCTTGTACCGCTCAGACCGGTCCCTTTGCTTCTTCCGGTTCTTCTCATCCCACAACCAGTCCGACTCGGCGACTTCCTGAGAAAACCAAATCAATTACGGTTGAAACACTGGCCGGAAGTATATACATCAAAATAGGTGGAATCAGTCGGCCGAGGAAAACCAAAGAGAAAGTAGGGTAACAGATTAAGAGACAATAACAGTGAAGCAGCCGTTAACTACAGCACAAAAAGCATATTATACTGTGTATATAACATTGGGGATATAATCCGACACAATTTCCTCTCGTGTCTGTGAGGATGAGAGAGAATGTAATAGAAAAGCGACGAAGTGGAGAGGAAATTGAATAGTGAAGTAGGTGCATTCTCACCACCAGGGAAAACGAGTCAAGTTCCCAATGTTTGTGGAGAAAACCCCTTGTCTTATAAGTAAGAATGGCAGATCTCAATTGGAAATTACGCTGTGTGCCAACAATGTGCGCTTTTCTAGCCAACATTTACAAAGGAGAGAAAGAGAAAGCACGAGAGATCGGTCTGGGTTTACTTTCTCTTCTCTGCTTAATGAATAATGGTTTCTCATAATAAGGTATTTTTGTGGCTTCCGTTCCATATATTCCATTCTGCGCCACATTACACTCGGCTTGCTGATTTCTGTGAATGTGCTTAAAATAAAAGGTACCTCTCCAGAAGCCGTTGGGCATGTACCTATGATGTATATGCTTTTGTGCTTTCTCGACAAGTAGCACAATACCTATCCAACCGTAAATAATTTATTTCCACCAAGTCCATCAATTTTAAATTACTCAAAGTAAATCTCCAACAGCGTGTGGCCCGGTCAACGCGAGGGGCCCAACATAAAAGCAATCTTATCGGGGGGAAGCGCTCCGGTGAATGAAAATTGAAAAAAGAGATATATGCAACTGACGATGAGACCGACTTTGTGAAAGCCTGAAATCGCGCTTTCACATCCCTCCATTTTACGACGCCACACGTATACATCCATGGCTAATAGAAATTTCATACCTTTCTCCTCTCCATGCACGGAGCCATTTCTTCGTACGACTCGTGAATTTGATTTAGAGACGAAGAAGCTTCACATCGTTAGCCTCAATATAATTTCTTTTTGCATGCACCGCCACGATTTCGGAAATGTGTGCTATCTATAGAAAGAGTGAAAAAAATGGAATTGCAAACGAGAGTAATCCGCTTCCACTTCCATGTTTTTCTCTCTCCATATACAATTTCATCGTGCGAACTTTATTCAAGTGGTTGCGATTCTCTCTCTGGTGAGTGACGACGATGAGGTACACTCTCGAAGGTTTTTTCTCGTGTATGTACTCTCTCTCTCGCAAAATGGGAAAGTTGTACAAAGTGGCACAAGTGGTTATTTGTGTTTAGTTTCTCCCATTGAATTCACACATATACGACTCCCTCTCTGATATGACATGTACCCGATATATGCAACCTTATTACATTATAAACTTGCATCTATACGTATTATGTATGTACAAGAGAAAGCACACAAAGCTCTTGCTCTTTCCCTGATTGTGGAGCAGAAAAGAAGTCGGAAACTTCGGGACACAAAACTCCGAAGAACTGGTATGGTCACACGGTGTGTTTGTGTAGTGCAATGAAAGAATTACAAATTACAGAGCAATCCTCCTGTCCGTTTGGATCTAGTTTCCTTGAAATCTCTCTCATTCTGGTATATACCTTACAATATCATGGAGAAAGCAGATTGTATACCATATTTCTCAAACTGCTTTTGTAAAACGTATTGTATGTATTATGGTAGACTTTGCTCCAGCCAATTTCACTTTATTCCTTGTCCCTCTGTATAACTCTGTGAGGCAAAGTGATTCAAAACAGACCCTTGTTGATCCTTGATTTAGAAAACGATGTCTATATACCTGCTGACTTTCACTTGATGTCTGTATATTTGGAATGTTCGCAGTGTGTGATCTCATGTTGGCGGTGTACACAAACAGACACATTTCACTCGTGGTTTGGTGATTTGATTTCTGTCGAGCTTAACAATACCTGACATGCCAGACTACCTGCGTGTCTCATTCAATGTGAATGTAATATATTGGATTCAAAGCGTACACCACTATTTCCGCTCACAGTCAAACACGATAAAGGTTGTTGTGCAGCCGAGTGAAAGCTTGATTGAATCCCTCAGTAGTGACTTTATCTACTAAACAGGATCTTTGAAAAAGTACCTTTTATACTGCTTGCAAAACCTCTCAAAAGCATACACCAGGGCGCAATCTAATCGAGGAGGAAACTAAGTGAAAGCAACCTTAATTAGTAATCACCGACATATTAGTATCATTTTGACTCGAAAAAGCGGCACAACTTTCACTTTGAGGAAATCCTGTTGTACCAACACAACAACTCAGGGATTCAATGAACAATTTTGTAAAATGGCGAAATTTTTGATGAAATGGTTAGCAGAGAATACGAAACTAGGTTTCATCCAGGATTCTCTCTCTGAAACTCAATATCAGAGGATGTACACACCGGAAAAGTTTTCAGCCTGAATGCATCACAATTTTATTCCCTTCCAGGAAATGGACCGTGAAATACATAAGCTACGTGAAATACGGTGGTGGTCAACCAAAAAAGAGAGATGAAATGACC
>JAHZMW010002295.1:0-24832 GCA_027743745.1 Alloscopus bannaensis | reverse complement strand
TTCCAACAACAAACTCCAGTCAATTCCGCCTACAATGTGGACTGCAATGAAGCTCCAGGAACTGAACTTATCTTTGAATCTGCTGACTGAACTTCCAGCATTGACGATAGGCATGGAAATCTCAGTGTTTGATTCTTTGCCTTATATGTCATTCACTGGCAGTCCTGAGGAGCCTATGAGTCCAGATTTTGTAATGGTGGACTTTCAATCAAACAGAGAAAAGTTTCGAAAGAATCTCACCTCATCTGTGTCTTCAGGCAATGTTCAAATGGGGGAGACTCGTCCTCATACACCTCCAATGCTGCATCTTGCACTTTGGAGGCATAACCTTAATGTCTCTTCGAATCAAGAATGTCTGGAGAAGCTTAAGACATGCGATTTAAATTCACTTGTGTCCTTAAATCTAGCACACAATTCATTTCACAAGATTCCTAAAGTGTTAGCCTGTTTAGGCTCAAATTTACAGAGACTGAATTTATCCTATAATAATCTGAAGTACATGGGCCATGTTGGTGAATATCCAACCACGTTACGGCAGCTAGACCTCTCCCACAATAGAATTGAGCGCTGGTTTTATACATCAAATGACAATGCAAGCGTGAAACTAGCCTGTTTTGCGTCAAATGACACTGATACTTCTGGTGAAGCAGTGGATAAGTGTATACATAAGCAACATTCTCGACTTGAAAGTTTAAAAACACTTCTCCTATCTGGAAATTTGTTAAAAACTATCAGTGTTGGGTTAGAGGAAAGCGTGACGGATGAAGACTCCTCATCTTCAGCAGATGCATCTTCTAGAAAAGCTTCCAACCGCAATATGTGGTTTCCCAATGTCACAATGATTGATCTTTCAGAAAGTTTCGTTCTCACAGTCTTTTTAGTTATACTTGAATTTTTTTTCTAACTACTGATACTGGTGTTAAATAGGGATAGGAAAGACGTCCTTGCTTAGTCAGCTTCGTCAGGAAGGAAGTCAAAAGCCTGCACAGCAAGACGTGCGTAATTACATTACGATAATTACGCATTTATTGATATCATTTGCTTGAGTTTGCTAATTTGATATGTTTGCTATTGCTATTCTGAACAGCATTGGGCTAAACGAATGGGCGCAACCACAAAAACTGGAAATCAGAAATCTGGAAGGCCGATTTCAACAGTTGGTGTGGATATCGGATCCTGGGTTCTTGATATGAAAGGAAGAGCCAGTTCCGAAAACTATGCTGGGCCAGTTATTTTCAGAACATGGGATTTTGGTGGTCAGCGGGAGTATTATGCCACACATTTATACTTTCTTTCGCGTAGAAGTAAGGATATACTCATGACATATTGTACTTGCATTATGGATGTGATTGATTTGAACATGAAATGTTACTAATATTTAACTGCTTACGGTAGGTTTATACTTGGTCGTTTGGAATATTTGTGATGGCGAAAAAGGTTTGAATGAGATCGTTCAGTGGTTGGTCAATATTCAGGTAAACCACCTGCGACTCAATCATTACTATTCATTAAAAGAGTTTTTATTATTTTTTATTATTTTTTATTACAGGCGCGAGCACCTAACTCACCAGTGATCATAGTTGGTACTCATTACGATCTTGTCAGTGAAAAGTTTCCTCCTGGATATTTGGATTATTTACAAACGAAAATTCGGGACAAATTTATTTACATCTCCGACCCGGAGAAAAGAGGACTACCGCGAGTAATGTATTCGATTGAGGTATTACGAATGGGCATTAGAAATAAATATAGAATAATATAATTATGTACTCTTACTTTCCCACGATACCTGACTACCTTCTCGGTCTTACACAGATTTCATGCAGGACCAGACATAACATCAAGCAATTGTGTGCTATGATTAATGAAACGGTACACAACATCAAGACATCCAATGGAAAGCGTTTATTAGAGCAGAAAATTCCCTCAAAGTACATACATCTGGAAGAAATCGTCGCGTATATGGCTACAGAACGAAAGAGTAAAGGTATCAAATTCCACTAATATGTTTAAAACTAACTCTCTATTTTTTAAATTGAGAAATTGGGAGACTACCTAATCGTTTAATGATTAAAATTAGGTTATGATCCAGTATTAAATGAGGAGGAATTCAAAGTTCAAGTTTCTGCGTGGATGGAAAAAGCATTTAATCTCAGGTTCAGGGACGATGCTGAAATCATGCAGGTACTCAACAGTCTTATAGTAGTGGTTGTGTTTAGTGTACACAATACACGTATAAAACGGATAAAGCAATAGCAAGTGACATGGAGTCTTACGTCTTGTTATGAATTAATAGGCTTGCAGCTTTCTTCATGAAAATGGTGTGCTGTTGCATTATGAAGACAGCACGCTGAGGGACCTCTACTTTTTAGACCCGCAGTGGCTATGCGATATGCTTGCCCATGTTGTGACGGTGAGGGAAATCAATCCGTTTGCAAAAAATGGAATTATGAAAATTGAAGACCTACAACACTTGTTCAAGGGACAGTCAGCTCATACCAGAGACTACGTATTGTCCCTTTTAAGTAAATTTGAACTGGCGGTACCTTGGGATTACATTCACCTACTTATACCATCATTGCTACCATCGTACGATCAGGTTTGATTTTTAGTAAATCATGTCAATTTGAATTGCTGAATTAATTTTCCACAATAACCAATGCGCAATTTTTAATAGATGAGGGTTGGACAAAACGAGGTGCGGATTCGCGTACCCGTACGCAGTCGTGGCTGGGCATTGAAGAGTAAAGTAAATAGAATGAGTCGTCATTTATCAGAAGACTGTATCAAGAAACTAAGCTCTCCTCAAAGATCGACTGAAGAGTCCAACTTCAAAACTCCTCCACAGTCGTCCACTTCGTTAGACGAAGGAAGTGAAAATTCTCAAGAAAGTACCTACTTTTTTCACCGGGGAAAATTTCCGAGTTTAAATCGATTTTTACTGCTGGCATATTTTCCTTCCGGATTTTGGCCAAGATTGATTAGCCGAATTCTTTCTGACGACAGGATAGTTGAAATTGTTAGGACATACTTTTCTCCTCCATCGTCATCTGAAATAACCCCAGAGGTAAGATTTTTGCAACTAATTTGTGATTACTTACCTCTTGCAGACGTTGTCATCATAATGATTTCACTGTAAAATTTTCCATCAGGTTGTGAAAGTTTTGGATCAGAAAGCTGAATGGTGTTGCTGGCAAACGGGGATGGAATTGTGCTACGGAGAACTATTATTGCTTCGGGTTAAAGAGGTCACAGGCGAGAAACCATTTTCCTTTATGCTTAGGCGTGATGACGGGGCACTATGTGAAACAGATGTAGCAGAAGTGAGTGAATCGGACAACTGGTTTATCAGAGAGGATTCGGCCGAGCAAGTGTGGGATATCGTGGATTTGTCTGAAAGTGGATTGTTAGAAATTCATGTTCCGGTAAATCATTCTTGTCTTCTTTTTTTTAAATTGTGTGCTCGATTAAGTAACAATGCTGTAATGATAATTGTAAGTGTATTTTATCGACAATATTCATAGGCACTATCAGTCGTCGTTAATTCATTTACTGATCCACCCTCACCGGATGAAGATTTCAAACCACAAGGTCGAAAAATCACGCTGGATCCAGCCATAGAAAGCCTGGCAAAACTGCTTGCGCTAACGGTTGATCACGTAGACACTCTATTAGAAGATTGGTATCCAAGTATTGGCACTAGATTTGTCCATACATCCGAAGGAAAGTATCTAGTGACGAGACTCATACCCTGCCCACGGTGCTATCCGGGCGATGGAGGAACGTACAACAATCTTCACGACGGAGCAAATGCCTCTGGATTTGGAGGAAAGTCACCAGGTCTTGGATCGTCAGAAAACTTCAGCTTGGGAAAATTGGATGCTTTGAAAGCTTTTGGAATTGCGAATCGCAGTCCCAGAATGTCTAGTGATTCTGGTGTTGGACACAGTCCTGGAAATACGCGTGTATCGTCCGTGGATTCAGTGCCTGAAAGTAAGGACAATGAAGACACACCTCCTGGTGCAATATTGTTCAAAACCGGTACAAGAGCTGGTTTTGGATACGAAACCCGATTTGGTGGTGGTTTGGGGGAATCATCCGCGTTTTCCAATTCGAATTTCACTGGATTAAATTTCTTTTTAAAAGGCACGACTGGGATGAGTGGTATTACTCGAAGAAACGTCACAATGTATTCATGGAGCGTGGAATATTGCATTCTTCATTCTCAGAAACATGTAGAGTTCTCCGCGACAGGGGAGAAAAAGTCTCCAAGTGACATCGAAGGAAAGGAAGTTATGCCAATGAGTGTTAAATGTCCAAAGCATGGCGACATATCTTTAGAAGAAATAGCTCCAGACGTTCTGTTCCTGGATTTAAATTTCCGCTTTTTGCTAAAAAACTCAGAGGTTCAAAGAGGAAATCTTTTAGGTATGATGTAGCACTGTCTGTCACGTCTCTTTCCTTTTTATTACACAATGATAAATTCTTGACAATAACGTATTTAAATATGAAATATAGGTCGTGGAGCCTTTGGATTTGTTTTTGGAGGAAAACTTCTCCCCAAGTATGAGACCAAGTTGATGGATATTGCCATAAAAATGTTCCAACCCATTGATCCCGGTCAGGACAATACGGAAGCACTAGCTGCGTTCAAAGCCGCAAAGAGCAAGTGGTATAGGTAAATACGTAAACGTTATGCTTGTTCGCTCATAATCTGGGATGGTAATGCACGCACGTAATGGTGCACACTGAGATGGGTATAGACGTGGTGATGTAAATGTGACGACATGCGCAGAGTAGTAACAAGTCCATTTCAGAACGCATGCGGACTATGTCATTATACGGCATAATAACACAACGCCGCACAGGAACGAACGTGTTTGTTGAGGTTGTGAAAGGTAACAATGTGTTTCTCGCAAACAGTTTGGGCGAATTGACGTGGATTGCACTTGTGGTAAATTCCAAGCGAGATTAAATTTAGAAACAGGCAGGCGAAGATCCCATTCCCATCGTGACTGGAGTTGCGAAGGTTTTGGTCAAACGCTGTCTAGATGGAGTCCATGCGAAGGGTTTCAAAGTCTTGAATGGCCCTGGCACGGTTAAGGAGACACTGTCACGAGTGGATGCGTTTGAGTTAATGTACATGGTGGGGATGCCATTCCGGCTTTCTTGGCGTTTCCTCCGGACATTTTGACCTATCGTCGTGCCTTCGGTCCACTTACCACCAACGCGCTAGCCGCACGACCATCAACTGCCGCCGTGGGTGACTTAACTTGTTTCCTTTTTGCCCGTATTTGCAACACATTCACACTTGTTTAATTGTCATGTTCTCGTTTCACATTCCAGCGGCAGCCGCAGCCGTTCCAGTGGATATTTCCTCAGACTCCTCCACGGACTTCGAGAATGCCTGAGGCTCCTGCTTTCTCCAATTCCATTTGTTTACGGTTTCTCGCCTGCATGAATTATTTGGCGCAAATGTAGATACATTTAGTTTTAGTGTTTCACGTTTAACCTGTCTTAGTTTTAGGTATGGTGTTAATGAAAGTAGTTCCTCCCCATTGTTACCACAAGCCATGTCGTCACAGATGCCACGTTCACTCACTTCCGATATTCTGTTCATGTTTTCATATTGGTATTTTCTATAGAGCTCCGGCTCAGTCCGCCTGTCGAGCGTACATTGCAGCCCGAGGCGAGGTGAGGGTCCTGTACTGGGTTGCACATCCGAATATTGTTCCATTTGTGGGCTTGTGTCAATCCCCCTTATCCATAATTATGCCGAGGGCACCAAAGGGTGCTTTAGATACAGTGCTGTCGGACTTTCGAAGGTCAGGGGCGAAAGTTAGTCAGGATACAATTCGTGTAGCAGTACTACAGGTAAAGTATATATGTATTTGAAGAAATGTATACTAATTGTTTCGGTTTACTCGTTCTGACAATTATTCACTACTATTCACATGCATTGGCATCACTTGTAGATTGGAAAGGCGTTGGAATATCTGCATGGACACAGAATCATTTACAGAGACTTGAAGGCTGAAAACGTGCTAGTCTGGAATTTTCCAAATCCTTTTGGATGCATGGAGGACGACAAGAAAGTAGACGTAAAGCTGGCCGACTATGGTACGACTGATTTGTGTATTATATTGGCAGAACTTTGATTAGACGTTTTTATTATGTCTATACAAATATTGTGTTTGATTTGAATAGGCATAAGTAGGTCTTCTTTTCCAACTGGTAGTAAAGGTTTTGGAGGAACTGAAGGATTTATGGCTCCTGAAATCATTCGTTATAATGGCGAAGAGGAATACACGGAGAAGGTATGCAATCTTTCTACAATTTTTATGTATAAGTCTACCTTATAATCAATTTTAACTGACTGACCGATTCACTATGTAATTACAGGTGGACATATTTTCATTTGGAATGCTTTTGTACGAAATGATAAGTCTAAAGTTACCATTTGATGGATGTGAAAATGTTAAAGAAAGTATTTTGGAGGGAATGAGACCGCCGTTAACACAACGGGTGAGCTTAAAGCGGAAACTATCAGTTTATTGTCTTTGTTTTTTGTTTAATGTTTGACTCATGGCTCATGAATTCCATCTGGTGTAATCTAGGATTGCGATTTTTATCCACTTTACATCTTGGACTTGATGGTGGTGTGCTGGTCTCATACACCTCGAGACAGGCCGTCAGCGTCTCAGATTATAGCAATTGCTTCATCTCCAGAGTTCACTATTACTAGAGATATTGTTCAGTTAAATGTGACAAATGTTGTCGCAGCGCTGGGAATACAATACGGTGAGTTTCATGGTTCAGATACGTTTCGTGACCATACAATGTTCGTCGATTAATATTTGCTGATCTTTTCTAATTAATTAGGGGAGCCTGAAGTTTGGGCTAGCTGCTCTACTGGCGGAATATATTGCTTGAAACTGAAAGCGGGCACCATCGACAGTTGCCATTGCTTTGAATTTATTACAGGGGCTGTTACGGCCATGTGTAGGGTGGATGACACGGTTTGGATGGGTGATACTATGAGCAAAATCCATGTTTTAAGGTATTTCTTGTACAACGTAAAAGCATTCTCAACTCATTGAAGATGTGTGATTTCCTTGAGCTGTAAATATTTAATTTATTCTGTAGGGTCAATGACTATAGTAAAGTGGCCGAAAGTGATCTGGAATCTCATGTTGGTTACGTGGGTGCCATTGTGTCCATTAAGTGTATTGATTCTTCAGTCGCGGTCGCTTTCTCCAGCGGAAGATTATTTCTATGTGATAAAGTATCGGCTCAGCCTACCACGGAACTAGGCAATGCAACTGTGATCCACTGCTTAGGAAGCCGTGTTGTGGCAGACGGGTGAGAATCTTTTACGGCAATTTAGCTTACATCAGATACGATAAATGAAACTCTTGTTAATCATAATTGATTTGTAGAGTAATAGAGCTTTGGACTGGAGAACGAGCTGGGCAAATGAATGTGTTTGGCATCAAGGATAGTTTAGTAGCATCCCAAGAAACCATCAATCACTACGAGCGAATCATTGATGGAGTTGAAGTTTTATTGATCGACATGCATATGAACAATCAAACCATGTTTTCGTATGTATATCCAGGTAATCTGCTCTCTCCACTTTACGAATTCTTAACAGCTTGGGGTTCAGCTTTTCAACGTTGTTTACATTTGTTGTGACTCTGATTCATTAAACAGGAAGTGTTATTTATGGCTGGGACTGCGAAAAACGGGAAATGATTGCAAGACTGGACGTTGGTAAACTTCTTCCAGTTAAAGAATCAATTGAAGAAGAACTGAATAGCAAGCCTCTTCAAGTAAGACTTACTCATTTAGTATCGTCGGATATGTTTGATACTTGAAATATGGTTGAAGTACTAAAAAAAGAAAAATCAATACAGGTAACGGTGCTTTGCTCAGCATTCAGTGAAGTCTTTGTTGGCACCAATCGTGGATTCGTGTTTTGTGCTGACGTTAAGCATTTGCGTCCTATAACATCGTTTCGACCGTTTACGGAAGACGTTCGTTCCTTCTGGGTATTTCGAGAGCAAAGCAACTTGCCGACTTCAGAGTCTTGTCTCTCTCTTTCTAAACGATGTGATAATGAAAGTGATACAGCAGCTTTGCATTCCAGTTCAAGCAATTCAAGTTTAAGCGCAGCATCTGGATGCGGGGACATGTCGGTTAAGTCCAAGGACTGCAGGAGAGACTTGGATGGGAGAGAGTCTTCTCCGACTCCTAGTCATAACGAGAATAATTATCAGATCATAGTAGCTCTTGGAAAAGGAAACTCCAATTTAATTGAGAAAAACGTAGGAAATGTCGTGGACGAAACCAAGCAGCGTAGAAGAGCGTTTGCAATGTTATGGTTTGCAAACGAAACCTGGGAAGGGTGAAATGTCAACAGGGTCAATACTCAAAACCATCTGCTGCTACCAATATTTAGAATATACTTTCCAAAGTCAGGTTTGACACTTTAGGCCAATTTTATTTAGTAGGATTTTATTTATTTGGTCACGAGTTCATTTTGGAGAAGCGGTTTTTACGACTTCATGTATTACACAAGTATTACATGCATACATATGAATTAGGCAACTGTTGAATGTTTTTATCCTTTCGTTGCATTTTAAAGTATATTGATTTTATATGGAGTTCTTTTGACCCCTTTTTGTAATAATCTATCATACAATATATAGGAACCTTACTGTGAAACCTCTGACACACTTTGCAGCTGCAATATATTTGACATTTTATGTGTGAAATGGTTAAACATGTCCCAAAGCATGACAAAGGACTGAAAGAATTTTGAATTTCTTCAAAAGCTGAAGTTCAAACTGTACTTTTATTATATACCTAAGTAAATTCAAGTAATTTTACATGAATGATTAAAAAGATGTGATAACTAAAATAAATTTTAATTCGTAGCTAATCAGTTACTATACGATTAAATCAAGAATGCTTATTATACCAAGTACGTAATCAGCGATTAAGAAAATTCCATTTTCATCAGAAAAAAAGAATTTAGTAGATGCCTAAGTGAAAAGTGAAACGGAAAGTTGAATGGGAACTTAAATCTATGTATTAATACAATATTTCTGAGCGGCCAGAGTAGCCGGGTATAACACATACGCCAGGTTTGGCAGAAGGGCAAACAATGAAACAGATGCATCCTCAAGTTCGAAAAGGCGTTTGGATATAGATTGCTGTATACATTAAAAAGCAGTCATTTGTCAGTTAATTAATTCAAGCGACAGAAAACAAATTAAGTGGCCAAAGTCTACCTCAATCCAAGCGGCTGGGGTCCACGTTACCGAAGTAATGGCGAGTTGTAGTAATTGACAGTAAATATAGAACAAATTAATGTCACATGGGTCAAGTAACTCTGTTGAAGTAATTTTCAAACAGTAAACGCTCCACATTGTGACAGTGGTTGCTTCAATCTTTGTTAGTAATTTTTCCACCATCATTGCTCGAGTGCTTTTATCATCCAAGTACATCAACAAAGCACTCACAAATCCATACCCCCGAAGCTGACTTTCAGCGTCAGTTTTGCCTCTTTGCATGTGATAGAGCACATTATCGAATAAATTTTCCACTCCGTTCTTAACGTGATAAAACGTTTCAGGCAAGCTCTCCGGCTTATGAATTTGGAGTAAAGTGAACAGTTCTCTAGAAATTCTCAAAGTTCGCCTCAAGTATTTATCCCCCATATGCCGTCTAAAACAACGAAAAACCCACAATTTTTAGGAAACACGTCATGCTCAATAATAGAATGTCATTACACTCAATATCACTGACGGTGATAATTTCAGAAGGACGTTCATTCCATTGCAGAGCGTTGTTATCATTTCGACCACCTCGTCGTTGGTTTTTGGTGGGTTAAACTTCAAGTACTGCAAGACCCAGAGCAACTGGCTTAACGTTGAGTCGTTTCTTTTCTTACCAGCAGAGGCAACGCTGGAGTTTAGCTTATGAGTGTTTTCCACATTGCTGTCCATTTCGGCCGTAACATACTGCGAATTCTTTGTTTGTAAATGCTTCCCGTGACTAGCCTGCGAGACAGAGAGGGCCGATTCTTCATCATGACTTTTAATTTTCTTTCTCGGTTGTTGAGGAGTAAGAGGCGGGGGTCTCTTAATGTGACGAATTGTTTTCGGCGAAACTGAAAGCAAAAATTAATTTTGTTCATTTAGCAGTAAAGCCGAGGGTCAAGGATATAAGTGAGACGAATAGTATGAGAAAATTTGCGATTTATACCTTGTTTCAAGGAGCTCTGTCAATGCATTCCGTGGCCGACAAATGATTCGACTGATTAGGACCTCTTCAACCCTGCGAATCCAAGTTGTTTTGCTCATTTTGATTCCTACTTCAGTGCTTTTAAAAGATTCCCGCAATATGCCAAAATACAAGATGATAACTCAACTTTCTGAATAAGACTACCAGGGCACCATAATTAGAAATTTTCCAGGAAAAAACTAGCGAGAACAAGATGAATTCGACTAAACAGTGAAAATTTGTGCACTTAAAAATGAGCAACCAAACGATGCACTGTGAAAAATGATTTGGGAGTGTGCAACTCCAAAGTGCATTAATTAATCAAAAGGTCAATGCCCTCCAGCCGTTTTTCGAGAAAAAAAAACTTGCATTTGTTCTCAACAAGTTTCGAATCACTTAATGTAAAGGTCATGGGGCAAAATGAGACCCGTTTCAGTCCTATGCAGGTGAAGAAAATGTTGCGTTTCGAAAGCTTACATTGTTGCGTGCAAAAAATGTTTTTAATGTGAAACGTTTACAAAGTTTAAGTATAATATAATAATATAGAGATAGGAGTGCGTGTTGTCGTTTAATACACTGTTTAATTAATATCTGATAAAATCTGTAAATCAACCAGCAGAATTTGCAAACCTGTTGTGTCCAGCGCAGAAGTAAATTATAAAAATATTCAAATTTGACCGAATGTCCAACATTCGACAGTTTTTACTTCAAAGTCCTGATCATCCACTAGAGGAGGTGAACGGAAAGTCAGACATTCTTCGGTTCTCCCATGGAACAGATTGTCATCCAGCCATAGCCCACATTTCCCACTGTAAACAACGCATAATTGCTTCAAATCTTCGAAAATTTCGCAGGAAATCGCATTTGAGAGTAAACTTACTTTCCGGCCCCAATTCGGAGAAAGGTATCCTCGCTGTGAATGAAATACCTATTTTCACCTTCCTGCCAGTGAAAGATTTCAACGGGTGGACCACAGCGAAATAAGAAGGAGTCGCCTACAATGAATTACAAGTAAAGCTGAATTTTGGACTAAATTTTTAAAATTTTGCTGGCAATAAAATGAGTGTTCAACGACTTTCTTAAATGAAAGTCTGTTCGTCTTACATGATCCGTAAAAGTGTTCCGAAACTTTCAGTGTGTTTGACAGTAGGGCACCAAATGTCCGCCCTAAAGTGTCACGAATGACAATGATGACGGGGGAATCGATTTGCGATAACTTTCGGTACATGCTGTGCAGCGAAAAGCCGTCTTCAGTCGTGGAGAAAGTGAGTATACACGGACATCCCACAGCACTTGGAGGAAAGTCCTTTCCAATTCGTTTGACATCCGAAGTACTCAGGATTTCCGACACGGAAGCCATATCACATAGATAAAAATCCTGCTCGCTTCGGGCAGGAGAGATAGATAGTCGACTCCGTAAATCTGGGCTGAGACGTGAAGGGGAAAATGGGAGGGGACTCAAAGTCGCCATTTCACCTCCGGTCTTCTCTTCAGCACACTTCTACAAGAAATCAAGCATCAGACGACAAAGGTATATGTAGGTCATTTATTTATTTTTTGTTAATTGGCATCATTGAAGAAGTGAGAAATTAAGCATCAACATTGCATTCTTTATTAAATTCCTTGTGTCGATAGGTATACCTTGCTCTTTCGCATTTTTAGTCCGTGAAAGCACTTGCATATTTTCCTCCATTGGCTGTGGTGTGCCTCACCCTTCACCCCATCTTCTTTTGTTGTCATTCTGTCGGGGCTTTCCCATGGTGTAATGCCATCAGATGTGGGGACGTCGTCCCTTTTTTCGTTGGATCGAACAAAGTTTTTTGTCAGTCGAAAATACTGGCAAAATATCAAAGACCTGCTTATTATCCAGTATTTGGGATATTTCGAAGGGGTACATGAGGTGACATGTCACGTTCATGGTTATTGGCAAGTTGAAGTGGGCGTGTGCAACTGCACTTTCAAGTTTGTTGATTAAACGAAAGTCGAAGACGTGAGAGTAGAAAATATAATTTGCACGCTAGCCATACGTATATATTATATTTGTAGTTAATAATGCTTAGATGCACATAATTGAGCTGATGTCATCTATTCACTATTGTGTTGTTATAAAGAATATAAATACTTACCAGACTTTGATGCGAGTTACTTTGTGACTTCGTCTGAGGCATTGATTCGAGATTTTCCTTGCCTAGATCAGCATCTGCATCAGTTACGACTACCATTAGAGGTAAATTGGAAGCCGACACGGTCTTCATATTGGGTTCGGATGGGCTCAATCCAACCGGAAAACCAGTTTGGGTCGTCATTTTTTATTAGGAATATTGTTTATCGGGTATTGCCTCACAAGTAGTTTATCGGCACCTTGTACTTGTATTCATGGAGGCAATAAAATCCTATTCAATGTGTCATCTCATTCGAGAAACAATCACACAGAAGTTTTACAGTTTTCGTTATAACCTTGATTTTGTTTGTATAACAATGAATCACAACGCGTAGTAGTTCGGCGTAAATCGCTTTGTGCGTTTGAGGCTTTCCACACTACACCATTTTTGTTCACCTTGAACTCGTAAAAACGCCTAAAATTCACCCATGAAAATAACCAACGTGAACCAGTATTGAAATGTGTACTTGTGTTGACACATCTCCAAATTCAATTTCGTGGAAGCGATTTGCACACTCAAGGACAAGGATTTACTACCTTCGGTTGTGGCACAGTTCCAATAATCCTTCGTTTTTTACATCAATTAGCCAACATTAATTGCGTACTTGGTGGTAACTGCGTTGAGTTGGATAAGTTTGAAGTGCACTAACTCGACCTTTAAAATGGTACAATTTCACTGGATATTCGTGAAACGCTGCAGGCACGTTTTTCGTAAATAGCCAGTTCTTTGCGAAAGAGAATGTTATTTTTGTTTTTATACTTTACGATTCACATGTCCGCTGAAGCAGGTTGTCAAAATGAAATTGAACGCCGACATGGTGGGGGAGTTTTATTTTTAGCATACTTCTCTGCGCTCCAGAGAATCACCTTCACCTTGCCTGACCGACGAAGTAACACCCCAACCATATATTATGTATATGAATCAAGTTAAATGCAACTGCATCACCAAATCCAGATCACTATCAAAACAAACGAGATCCAAAGACGAACGATTTTTGCATACAGGTATGCTCTCCATGGTAGGCAAATACGAACTGAAGACGGTCCAGTCCAGATTGTTTACTGGTTGAAACGCTTTAGGTAGTTTTCATGCCGAGCAGAGCACGCAGTCACGGTATATTCAACTTGAACGCGAGGGTGATTCTATTTACGTACCAGAGTTGTTCAACAGGTTTCAGAGGATGTAATTCTGTTTCGAGAGAAAAAATCATGATGACTTTACCCAGTTTAGAAGTGACTTGATGTGCGGTACAAATGCTTTGAAGCTGTACAAAAAATTCAGTGTGTCTAGTTCACATTTCCAATCTACATAAACTCAGATTGTATATTACACCTAGGCTGGAATGGATATTATTAATGAGTACACTTTTACCTCGCAGCAACTGTCAGAGAGACGAGTATAGTGTGCCATATTAGCCAAGCAAAGTGGTTGGAGTGAAGCGTGGGATTTTGGGTTTTTCACGTTGGTGTTATTGTTGTAAAGTGATTTAGAACAATTGGCTATGTTTATATGATATGATCGCATTTATGTATATATGTCGACGTATTTCATCCGATGATGCTCACTAGCCATTGTAGCGATGATGATAGGAGTAGGTAGGAAGAATTAGAGGAAAAGTAGCTAAATTAGAGATAAAAAGTAGAATCCAAACTGAAAGAGAAAAATTCAAGTTTAAAAAAAATTGTGTTGCTTTATCTCTCTTTACAATTTACATGTGAATTACAATTACAACAGGGTCTCATCATCTCTATTATTTTTGTCTGACTTCTATATGTCCTACATGAAATGTATATACATCTCAGATTGCACCTTTCCACAACGCAAAACAAGAGAAAAGATTGGAACTAAAAATATTGTAGATCTGGATTAGATACAATTATTGTCTTATTATGAGTCTAAAATACAGATGTGTAGTGCTAGGATAAAAGCGGATGCTATATTTGTATCCAATAATTGGTTTGCATTTATTATACTTTGATGCACAGAGTACACGTGGGATATTGCACAGAGTAGCCATGCTATTGTAGCTCGTAAGCTGTATGGTTTTAACAGGTTTATCTTTGTATATGGGAGACATGAGTCGTTGGGATAATCCTCTTATGAGTATCAGGAGAATTATCGTTGTAACATTGTCGTTTTCACCTAGTCATTCTAAACAAAGAATAGATTTGGTGTAAGATGTAATGGACATCACAGGATGTACTTACTCGACACATAAATGAATGGTGATGAATGTAGACGTATGCTGCATAGGTGTGCGTTGTAGGGAATATAAGTATGATTATTGCAGAATGTTAGTACTGAAATGCAAAATACTGTATGGAGTATGGGATACATAGATTTAATGTATGTGCCAGTCGCAGCTAACACATTTACCCGCGACAATGAATGACATTTCATCGGATCTTGTGAATTGGCATGAACGATCTGAATTTTAATTCTGCTTCTGATAGATAAGTTATTAGCAAAGTTACAAGTGCAGGCAAGTATTCGCTGACTCAATTACGCTATCTCTTTCTCTTTGACCGTTGATTGACCAGAAGCTGTTTTATTAAGTCAAATCAATTGGATGTTCCTCCAAGTCCCAAACTCATTCAAGAACAAAATCAACGTTAAGTGGTATACACTCCAGTCGATGGAAATTATATTAAGACACCAATGTTGTTTCGTCAAAGTTTTCCTGTAAGAAATTTTCACAGGTTGCCTTCGCTGATTCAACTTATGGTTAGAAAGTATCCGGCCAAAAATTTAAATAGACTTGGAGCTTCATTTGTGTCATGTGTAACTATAGACAGACATAATATACAGTTACCGATGTGACTCAATTAGCATCGGAAATGCAACTGTCAGCAAGCATTCTTGGTATGCAAGTACATTATATGTATGCATGCATTTCAACAACTTGCATCGTAAATCTATGTACCTATGGATGTATTATGTATACTAATAATGTACAGGTAGTTGGCAATCCCAAGCTTCAAGCCGAACAAATCGGAAGATCAAAGCCAACATAATATTAATGCGAGGAGGAAAGTCATTAGATATACATACGCCGACGAGACGAGCTTGACGAAGTGAGGATTTATGACGTTAGTAGACGCTTTCCATGTTTTATCACTCTTTTAGAAGCTTTTGTACGTACAATAGTACTTGAAGATACGGATGTAGATTTAGAGGTTTCACTAGTCTCGCTGGTTAATACAATAAAAAGGTGAACGAGTAATACAATCCACACTACACGAGCATACTTCACATACAAAAGAAATCTCGGACAAACTCGAACCGTATGTGTTTGTGTAAACATTACTAAATGAATCTAGCTCAAACTCAAATGTAATTGCAGTTTGCATGTATTTATACCTACCGCTTGTCTACGACACTTCAAACAATAACAGTCACGGACAATTAACATTAAATTCCGAATTTATATATTTAATACGCCGCTTCGCCGATAATTTAAATATGGCTTATGTCCATGTGGCAAGCCTAGAAAATAAAATGCCGATCCACAAATGAGTATCTGCATTTGACTTTGGTGCACGGTGATTCCTGAAATCCCTGACGACATTTCTGTAAGATAAGAATTTTGACTGAGATTTTATTTCTACTCCTGAAATCAGATTAGAGCCTACTAAGCACTCCAGCACGTTTCTATCTAGGTAACTTTTTTACACATGCAAAGTAGTATCATTAATGCATTTCTCTGACATTGTGCAGCAGCAAACTGGTTAAGTTTCACTCGTTTGTTTCGCTAGCTTTCCCAAAGTCATACATAAAATGTTTTCAGAATTGCATTATACGTGGTTCATTATAGAAGTATCGTACATATGGCTTCACGGGTCCATTTCAAGTTTGCCTGCAATTTCAACTTTTCAAATCAGAGTGGATAGTAGATTTACAGAATCCTGGCCAAGCTTGCTACACTGACGATTCATCTAAAACTTCTTAATTGCCTAGCAGGCAGCGTTTTAAGTGCACGTACCTAATTGATTGCTGTAATTTGAATTTAGATTATCATGATGGAAAACATGATTGTTGAATACCTCTAAAATTAAAAATATATGCTGTATCACTACAAAGGTATAAAAACTTGTCACGAATGATTATAAGAAATGCAAAATTTGATGTCAGGTCAAAATCAATTGCGTAGAGTTTTAAAAATGCTAAACGAGTTTTATTACTTATTTGCTGGGCTAGATTGTAAATGATTTTTGGTTTTGTAGCACAAAAAATGCAGGTAAGAGTTTCTCGACTTACGTCATGTGGTGAAGCATGACATCCTGTTTTTTTCATAAAATCATTTATAAAGTTTTTTTTTTACTTTTGTTTGCATAGTACAGTGAAAATGCTTAATATAGCGGAAGCTGAAATCGTTGGTTTGCATACTACACTACAGGGAGTTAGTCAAGATGGTGTAGTACAGCCTGTACTATACTGTTTCCACCGGTTTGCAACCAAATATTTTTTTGTTTGTGGTGGGTCAATTATAGTATGAAATTTTGAACCCTTTTTTGCAGAGTGTTTCCTACAAAATGAACATACTTTATCTCCTGAGCTAAAGAGCACCGGGTAATCATTCTCTGATGATTCACTTTAGGCTGCCCTGTTTCAAACATAATCCTTTATAACACGTAAAACGTTCTCCAGTGTGAGGCGCTAACATAAAAGACAGAAGATGCATTTAGATGGTCGACCAAAACCGGCACAGAAGTGGCCATTCATACTAGAAACAACTTGCAAATTTTTTCCCGTAATGTTCTGCTAATTTTGTCTGCAAAATTTTCGGCGGTAGACAGTCTTGCTTGAAAGAGAGCCATCCAAGGTCATATGTAAGAAAGACCACCCCTGCTTTGTTGTGTCGTAATTGACACTTGTCGTATTGTAGTAACCTTTATTTTGTATCTGACGTTTTGTGCTTCAGGTGCTTCCGACAAGTATTACAATGAGATATTTTTTCGAAGCAGAACCTGTCTACCAACTGGAGATATTATAATGTTACTTCTTATAGTATAACCTACCAGTGGATTTAAATGTACAATCCGACATGTTTGTTTATTATGTAACTTTTCAGAACTCGTTGTCAGTATCGTGTCGCTTACATTTCCTAACATTCCATATGCGTACCACTAAAATTTCAGGAAATGTTTATCTACATGTCTCTGCCTTCGACTGTATAAAACGCGTATTTTAAGTGTGACACTGTCATAAACTGCAGTCACACTCTGTTGGTGCTCGTGGTACTGTCAGAATCTCAGAATTGTTATCATTGTGCTTTCTGTTATCGTCATCCTGTCACTTACTAAATTCTTTTAACGCGAAAATCAAAACTGTCAAGGGGTCAATAGAAATGGATACTACACTCTTTATGTAATGTCTTTCAAAATCTCTTACAAAATTTCATCACGCTTTGCTAATCGTGGAACAGTTCTAATGGTTCGATTACTATTCAAAAAAGCTTCGGTGATTGAATATCCATGTATATACATATATACTGGGTACGCCAATTTTAATAACATACACAATATATAATTCGGTCTTACTAGGCAAACGCAATTCTGGCATTCAGTCGTAGATACATAATATTTCTAAATCGTGGCTCCAGGGAAGCAGGCGTAAACAGGAAATAACTTTATGACTTCACTAGTCTGTTCACGAGCGGCTATTACGCTTCACTATGAATTTATTTTTTAGTGAATGTCTGTGTCAGTGTTACAACTTGCGTGCACGATTTCAAGCGCTTACTCAGAAACAACTATATAATTACTCTTTGGTGAAAATAAAAAATCTGGATGCATGCATATGGATAACTTTGTCTACACTCAACCGCTTACAACTTGCTTTTGAAGAACGCAATGCTTGAAATTGTTTCACGCAGAGGGTATTCTGATTAATATCTGTTTCAATTTATTTTTGTTGTTCATAAGTACGCTTATTATTTATTAACACTCAGGTACACAATTACACAGCAGATGTACACATTAACGCAGATCATAGACGAATAATCGTAGCGGCATTATTCATAACGTATAGAATTCTAACTCTGATACATTTACTGCTAGCTAAAAATAATTTCATAATTCTGTGTTTTATATTTTGGAAAAAACAAATTCACCAATCCGTTGTGTAATGCTATAGTCTCCCGACTTCTATAGTTTAACGGATGGGTGCTATCTGTACCCGTTCTTTTATCCTTGCTACGTTGATATTTTGATAAACCATTTAAACATGCAGCTCTCGTTTACTTGTCATTCCTACCAACGTAAGTCTCACAAAATTATCATCAGTCTTTCCCAGAAATACTTCAAGGTTAACGATGCAGTCACACACACATCATGTATTCCAATTGCTACACCTAAGACATATATGTGTTGACTGTATTCGTATTTTTTCCTTCAATTAGCCATCTTTCAGTACCACACATTCACTTGATGTACGGCAGACATTTTATGATGTCAACCGAAACGATAGTATCAATCGAAACTTTCAAACATTCTTGCATACAAAGTTAGTGCTTTTACGGAAAGATCTACTCTTATTTTGAACAAAATGATCAGTAGTCTAACCATTACCTTCATATTTGACGTAGTTCAATAACTTGATGTTGAATAATTCATAAAACGAACTAGGAAATATCTGCACATGCATGTATTACATGAGATATTTTAAATGGACACTATGCTAGGATTAGTAGCTTCAACCGCTAGAAATTGCATCGCTCCAAACATTTCATACACACCACGACAAAACAATGACAAAACTTGTATAGTTGTATAGATAAATACATAAACTGTACACCAACTTTCAAACAATGGAATTTTGGCATAAACAGTAATTCGCTTGAGCACTATCCTTATACTACCAAGTACGAAAGGAGCTCCAGTGGATTTTTTTTCAATCCACGTGCTGATGATGCTGAGTATTCCATGACGTAGTTCAGTTGATGAGAAAAAGTGGAAACGAGAGAAGTTGTTGATGGTGAGAATTAATAATTTGCTGCTCCAACACCGTGTTTAAAACGTTTGGTGATTAAAGAGAAAACAAATGACAGAGCATCCTTCCAAACTCCCAACAGAGAGGTAGAGAGGTAGAGACAACCACAAGGTGTGCTTGATTTTACTACATTATTCCAAGTATATTTTTTCTACATTGAAGCTAATGTGGTTGTTCTCGTTGTAAGTCAAGTGTGTCTGAAAATAACAGTATGACTGATGGGCATAACAGGGCATGCTTTGAAAACGTGGCGACACGCAATTGTGAATGATTGAAGAGACCCAGGCGAAAGGGGTGAATAACATTGAATCCTACGGTGACGGAGTAATTAATCTCGTGAATGATTAGTGGGGACTTTCAGTTCGTCAATCTGGAGGACATATTACTATACCTTGTTGGTGGGACTTGTTTGTACATATTTATCCTTGTAATAGCAGTAACCGATGAAAAAACAATCATTTGCAGTAAAACTCGCAGACTAACTTTCATAATGTAAATGGAATCACGCGAAACTTTTATGGAAATGAAAACTTTCAACTCTCGAAATTACTTATCTGAGTCTAAATACATGGATTTGTGTAACATTTGTTGCATTTTTCCAGTGAAAAGCTTTTCCTCAGGGTTGTTTAGACAAATGATCTTGTCAAAACTTTCTGTATACTGTCTCTTGGCTGTCACTGTATACACTTTGTATACTTTCATGGATTTCTGCAGCTTTCTTTCCTCTTCCACTTTAAGAGGCCCAGGCAATGGAGCTGCTTGTGATATGACTCAACGGATCATGATTAGCGTTGCCATTTCGAAAAGCGTGCTTCTCCTTGAGGAACTTTTCCAAAGCCATTTCATGCCCTAAAAATATAAAGCAAGATACAACATGTTTTATTCCAGGAATGCCTCGTGGTTTTCCACAACTCAAGGACGATTGCTTTGTTGAAACTTAAATAGCATGTCCTACTTGTTAACAATGCGCTTCTGGAATAAATACCTGGATTAGTTCCAATGGCTTGTCCAGCTTCAATATCAAAGTTAGGATGAGAACCAAGGGCAGAGAGAGCACGTGAGACTCCAACACCTGAGCGTCTAATGCCATGCTCGACGAGATCCGCACCAAGCAACTCCTCGTGCGCCTCCATCCGTATTGGAATGAATTTGTTGATGATCTACGGGGCAAAATGAGGTCAGCATTTATTTTTTCTTTTATCAAGACACCCAAGAAAGAAACACAATTCCATGTCAAGTGTGTAGCGGAGTGGGTCAATTTTTATCAGCTCCATTTTATGTTTTTTCTTACCCAGAGAAGAATGAAAGTAATAAAACCAGCCCAAAGACTGAAGCTAACTGCAGCCAGTGCTTGAACACCGAGCAAATATGCATCTCCCCCTATGCAATAAACCCACAATTAGGCTAATTTGATGAAATTTTCAGATTAGAAGCTGAAAGTCTCTAAACTAAAGTGGCAACGGATAGCAATTGAGAAGGTTTAGGACAACGTCTTTAAATACAAGCTTGAAAATTGTATAATAAGAAGAAATATGGAAATCGATAGAAATAAAGTAGTGAGGCGTAAACTTTCAGGCTATAGTCACAACATCGATCACCCAAGCATGTTAACCTTTAAATAGTCCAGCTCTTCCTTTAGTTAATCCAAGAAGATTTTCTCCATCAGCAAAGAACCCAATTGCAACAACTCCCCAAAATGCTGCTAATCCTTTGAAGCGTAATGAGCATGATTGTCAGAAGTTTATGTTGGCAATACAATAGTTATATTATATCAGAGCATCTCATTTACCATGGACTGATGTAGCTCCGACGGGGTCATCAATATGGAGCCAGTCAAAGAATGGTATTCCAAAGCACGCAAGCATTCCTCCGACTGCTCCAACTACAATGGATTCCCAAGGACGATATATAGCACATCCTCCTGTGACGGACACCAAAGAGCCTAACACTGAGCTAATTAAATCGAGAACGTCAAATTTCCCCTTCTTTCGCACATAAGAATACACGAGTCCGACGATTCCACCGCCAAATGAAGCGTTGATCGTGGCGACAGCAGCTCGTGCTGAAAATTTCCACTTGTGACCACTCACACCGAAAACACTGCGATAAATTTTACGTTATGCTTAGTAGATGTTCGCATCACCAAATTTTCTCTGAATCGGTTCAATTATCTCATCATATCAGACATTTTTTGCATACCTCCCGGAACTGAAAGCCAACCAACCCCACCAAAGCATGAAAAGTCCGAGCAGTGCGTTTGTCGGTGAACCCATTGGCAATGGTTCATGACCATGGTCATACCGTCCTAATCTGGGACCTAGCATCCATGCTGCCACAAACGCTGTCAATTGAAAAGTATGAAACTAAAAATCTAACATTTTTGAATTTTCCAAAAGGTCATCAAATTTGACCTACCGCTGCTGCCACCAACAAGATGCACTGCCCCTGATCCGCCAATGTCAATAGCTCCAAGCTGGTACAGAAAACCATGCTTACCCCCTGTAATTTTCCACATATCAACAAACCCTTGTTATCTAGCATTACTCATCGGATGTTTACTGGGGAAAGTTTTACAAATCTCGGTACGTATTTACAGATCCATCCAGCAGGTACGCAGTACACGATCTGTAATTACCAATATGCAACCATTGATTACATGCCTTGCACTTTACTATATAATCATCAATAATAGTGAAGGATTGTGCTTGGTTTTTAGACATGGAATATTTACCGTATTCACCAGTGAGAACAAGCAGTAAGCCCTGAAGTTGCATCTGCATACAAACATTATTACATGAATTACAACTCTGAAATTGAATTCCACATTCCGCAGAGACCTAGGTCTGATATGTGAGTCATTGAGAACCTCATATTTCCTTTATCAAAGGTAGAATGCAGTTATCAGTTTAATTAGCCGAGCATTCTGGTGATACGGATCTTTACGAGATGTTGGCTGTATGAGGCATGCATCTGCAAGGATGGCTCGCTGTGATTAAGCAGGATTTTAATTAAAGAGGTTGAGTACGAACCTTTCTGCCATTGCACCAGAAACGATCGTTGTGGCCGTCGTCGCAAAACTTAATTGAAACAAGAACGTGCTGAATAGGTTGCCCATCTCATCCAGACCTGCGTAGACAAAATGCAAAAAAGTAAAAACGAAAGGTCAAGAGGATGTGTATACATAAATCCTCAGCTAACTTACATACTCAACTTACTCCTTCGTACATATACCTATTTAGATAAGTATGTATGTAAGGAACACTGTTTACAACATCTGTGGCTCTACCACGCCTCCTAAACGGCACGTCACAAAAACCGTTTATAGCAAGTCTTCTCGATTCACAATTCACATATCACCCGACAAAAGCATAATATATTATGTACATCTTATGACCAACTGATGAAAGTGAGCAAAAGTGGTTGCTACAATTACTAAGTTCGCGTTACATACTCGGTCTCCGCAGCAGTGCTGCTAATAGACCCATAAATATGAGCAATTTGCATGTGCACGATGAATGGAACATCGACAACTCACCCGCATCAACAGCAAAATATCCGAAAGCTATGAACGGATTAGAATACAACGTTCCGTACGTGAGTCCAAATCCAAAGAGCCAGTACGTTATCCCTCCAAACACTGGAAGACCAACATATAAAAACATATTACACGTGCATAAACAAACCTATATGTAATTGACCTGCTATAAATTACTTATTGGAGTCGTAAGCTTATGAGGGAAAAGCACTTCAGTTGGTAGACAACGTGGAGCACATTGCATTGCTCAATTAAGTAGAAGGATAGAGATAGCCTTCGACACTTTGTGGCATGTCTCACAACTTACCAATATCAATAACGTTTTTCATCATGATGTTCACTTCATTTTTCAAGGAGACGCATCCCGACTCCAGCAAACCGAAGCCTATCGAAGAGGACAGACAGGAAATTAATACCTAGTCATCAATCAAATAACACTGAAATGAAGTAGACAGCAACGCGCAGTGAAGCTAGGAAATCAGTTAGATCTAAGTGACAAGTTCCATTCAGGAAAGACGTACAACTGAGTTGAAACCGTAGAAGTGGGGAAAGTTGCGATCTGCAACTGGTGCTATCTTAAATTAAAACACCCGTCAACTCGAAGGGAAAGTGGGGTCGGAGAAAGCACAATGGAATCTCCATAAGGTGTTTAGGGCACTTGTAGTGCGCACACGAGTCCCCAAATTTTTCTTGAATTCCCTTGACAGTACTACGCAGCAACTGTAAGTCGTTTATTGTCAAAAGTGGTGGTGTGGTCGTGTGACGTTTTTGCTTTCACCAATTGGATGAAACTTGCTGATTTGAAAAGTTTCTCCAGACGTGTGCTTCCAATATAGAACGGGGAGACCGACAGATGTTCGTAGACGTCACTTTTTACTACAGGGTTGCAAAGCAGGTAAAGAAGGCATGACTTTAAGCATAAGTAAGAGATTTGGAGGAGAATGTAATTTCCTGATACCTGTCTGCATTGTGAAGATAATAAACGCAGAGGTGAGAATCCTGTTGAAAATCATGAAAATATATTTTTTCATCTTCATAAAAGTCACCTTGACTCAATGATATTTAGTTTAAACCAGGAGAGCTATATAAGGCTCATGCTGGATAATTCCAATAATAATGCGATGAAGTATAGTTTTGTAAATACATAATTTAGTTTCTTACCACGTGGCATCGTCCCAACTAAGCTCTTCGGTTGAAGATGGACCGAACGTGCCATTTGTGGATGGTGGGTCTGAGAAGTTTTAAATAGCATCTTAATTGACTATGAGAAGGTTATCAATAAATTTGGCTTGATAGCTTAATATGTTTCTGTCAAAGCGCTAAGTTATTGTTTCTTGAATTGTCAGCCACACGGAAGTCTAATTTTCTAATTGTCTGACGAACACGAGCAACAGCCATGACCCACCCATACCTACATACATGTCTCATTGAACTTTCGTCACTTTCTTTTAGTGCGAGAACAGAATATAAAAAGAAACGAGCTGGTCAAGTTTCCGGGTTTTCCTTGAACACACGGAAGTTAGATTTTTACACCACTTTCAGCCTGACTTGACCATGCACGTACAGTGTGTTTGCGTGAGCCGAAAAATTAGCTTTATCAAGCAGTTGCCTAATTTTTATAATTTTCTCAGGTCTGATAATTAAAAACGGCACATGCACTAGCCGATAGAGCTACATAGTCTAATTTTAATATTAGTAAACTGATTATTTTGCATTAGTTGTATGCATGATATATAATATGTAGTACATACTACACACATTATTTATGGCGGCCAGCCATATATTAAGATTGTATCGGTTGTCCGTCCGGCCGTCAGGCCGTATCATCGATAACTTTTGAACGCGTTGACTTTTT
>JAHZMW010002294.1:0-10847 GCA_027743745.1 Alloscopus bannaensis | reverse complement strand
AAACCAGCCGTCATTAAGAAAACTATATATTTATTTATATTGATGCATATCCACATTTTAGTGACGATGAGTTCACAATGAAGCATTTCATACGTGTTCATGTGAAGTGCTTGTCTTTTCACTATGAACCGTCCCTCACCGCGTACTGGCGATTGGATCAATTCTTTATTTTCCAACTTTGGAATCATGGTTGAAGTAGCATGAAAGTTCGCTGTGACAAGAATCAAGTTTCAAAGTGTTTGCGAGAATTATATAAATACATATACCTAGTCATATTCTGTATTACACATTTAGTGTCGACAGGTGAAAATGATGAAATTTTCAACGTTCTGTCCTCACAATTTACCCATCAAAGCTCTTACTCCAGGCATGTGACGATGGCACTTCACCATTTGATGTAATCTCAGACAGTGCTCAAAGACATTCACAGATTAACAAACAGCGATTAACGTCATTCTTGTCCGTGTTACGTTAGCAAGAATATGACCATGAGGTGATACACGATGCTTTGTCTTTCATTTCATTAATACCTCCTGCCTGAAACTTTTCCTTATAAGGCAGCCATAATATTTGTGGATACAATTCAACATTTTGTTATGGTAGGGAGAAGTGTGCAAAGTGCAGTTTTTGCATTTATGTACATACGTAATATTTTACTCTCAGAGACACACCTGCAACGGAATGTCATTGCTGATCAGAGTTTAGTCTTTTTTACTGTGATGATAAAGTATGATAAGTTCATCAGCACCGCATCGACACCATCATTGATAGACCACTGAAATTTTCCCAAACAATCTCGATTTTCCACACAAATTTGCTCACTACGCATTTTGTGTAAATTTCATTCATGTAATCGAGGGGGGACAATGCTGTGATTACGTGGTAATCTGAAGGAAAGCATCCTGCCTACCTGGAATAACCCATTGCTAGTCTCTAATCTAAAAAAAATAATGTTTTCTGGTGTTATCTCTACAAAAATGCACACTTGTCTTGATATTTTTAAATAAACAAATACATACAGCGTATTATGCTCACATTTTGATTGTTGTTCGACACCTACGCAGTCATGTTTGGTATGCGTTGTGTTGTGTGAAAACAAGCTTATAAATCTGATTTATAAAATGATGTGCTCACTGTATTTTTTACTATTACCTCAACTTGTTTTCTCGGAGATACACCTATCTGATTTCTGGAATAACTTCGTAAACATTAGCAGATAAGCATTTACTACTTCTTTCCAACTGTGGATTTGACAGTTTTTATACGGCACGAGTGTTTATGGAGATGGATGGGGTTTACGCATGGCCAAGTCGTAATTTAAAAAATAATCTTCTGTTGTTCAATTTTATTTGTTACTCCAAAGGAATATTTTGAGTCGCTCAATAGAGAAAGTACACAGTGTTGCTGTAGTATATATATTATTATGTGGTCTCAATGTACAGAACTTCTTCCATAAATGAGTTGCTGCGTTAGAGAAATGCTCTAATTAAAAAATAATATAGAAAGGTAACATTTCTGGCAATTGTAAGAAAAATCCATCATATTACACAAACACAACTGATCAATTCTGCCGGCATTTGTGGGGTAGTTCCAAAGTTCAAAGATTCGCTCACAAATGCTAATTTAGAGTGCTCATTTATATGTGTGATGCTTTTCACCTTTGATTTGTAATTCTGCCTGTGTAGCAAGCACGTTTTTCAATCTGAGTACATTCTCTCAAGTATTATACAGTACAAATTCAAATAAGAGAATTTCCAGATTTGTTCAACTTCACATTAAATAGAGACAACACAATGTGTACTACTACGTAAACATGAAAACCTATCACCGTTTGAAGGACAGAACAAAGAAATTTTCCAATGCTAAATATTCATTCATTGCATGTTCACTAAAATCTGTCATCTAAACATCAAGTGCAGATCAAATGTTTCAGATGCGCTTAACTTATTGTGGCTCACCTGAAAGAATGTTTTTTTCTACCAAGCGAAAGTGCAGAAAATGAACTCGTCGCAGAGTCCACGTCCACGTGTAATAAGTGTACACAAATCTACGCAACGCAAGTCGCAAAGTGTAACCTACATAGATTGCAATCGCATGGTTTACCCTGCATTTGCAAAGTCAAGCAAGGCTGATACGTAAGAACAAGCCGCGTCCTGGATTGTATAGTCAATCTTTATGCACAAAATCCTATTGCATGACTATAGGTATGAACAACTTGTGTGGAATTTGTTGGAAAATCTGCAAATATTACATTCTCCCTTTATATAACAACATTGGAGAATTTTATGTAGCATAAGGCGCCGGTTGCCTGCACTAATCTTTTCCAAACGAGAACAGACAGGGAAATACAGATGGTTATATTCTAATATGTCAAAAAGCCAGTGTATATATACACACAAGTCCGTCCATGTCTGTGGTCTTCATGCCAAGTCTGCCTGCTCATCCGCTGTCTGTTCACTGTTGGGATGTGCAATATTATTATCATGGAACCTAAGACGACGCAAGGCAAGGCCGCCATAATATCTCTCTGTAATTACCAAAATGCTCTCTGCTCCTCTTCACAAGCATTTCTGACCTTGTAAGAGATGTGAGGTTATAATTATGCACACCTATTTTCATTTCTTTAATGTTGTGCATATACCTATGTGACGTGAAACATTTTGATGATTACCTAACACTCCCACAGAAAGCCGGTGTGGTGTACATACGATAAGATGGCAGAAATTCAATTCAACCGATGCTAATTGCCGTCATTTTGATACAAATCGAACGATATATTCCATTTATACACTTTGACAAAAGCTGCTGAGAGATAATACTACTGCATAAGCGCAATGGAATCGACACTAAACGTGAGCGGTTGGTACGTTTCGTGATCTTGACTCTGATCGAGGATAAATTGATTTGACTCCACACGACCCGAAGTATATCTCTTCTCTTTGGAGATGAAGAACGTGAATGGTATATTTGTATGTTACGACTATTTTGAATGACATTTGCCTTCATCTTACTTAATCATTCATTAACTCACTTTGCAGAATATACTACAAAAGAAGGATTGTGCAAATGCACTATGTATCTCCTTCGCACGTCTCAAACGAATGCTTTGCAGTGAAAGCCGATAGTGCAAATATTAAAAAATATCTGCCGAACTCTGACTCAAGGTAACTAACTATACGTTGAGTTAATAAGATGTACAAGGTTTGTAAATATTACATAGAATAGGGTAATACATTTCCAATATTTTAGAATTCTACATAACGTATGTATATCCCAACTAGAACGGGCTACGGTATTGAAAGACTTTGCCAAGGTTAGCAACTATTCCAGCCAAATACGAAACATTTTCCCAGGTTTGAGCTGGAATATACCGGAAAGTTTGTCTGATGAATACTACCACAATAAAAATCAATTTCATCGGCAACTCAAAATCTTCTGCTTTCTCACAGTTTTGTCTCGCAAAATTTGAAAGAAATCCGGTTTTCCGGTATTCCGCAATACAAAATCCCGGTATACACACTGCATGTTTATATTTACAAGTTGCAAGTAATGTGTACCTGTTTATCTTTGCGATTCTCCAAAAACAAATCAGCAAAAAACTCACTACACTCACATGAAGAACTTGTCCACAAAAAGAACTTGTATCTTGCGTTCCGAGTTGAATGCTGGTCAGGAGTAGACTGCATTCACTTCTACGTTTTCATTAAGTCAACTTTGCTCGTATCATCTCAGTCTTTGGTCGCAAAACGATATGCGTACTCTTGATCTGTTTCCTACACATGTCGGCTTGGCCCTACTTTTCTACCAATAGCCTCCTTTCTACCTTGCAAAAACCCACATGTAAAGCAAACTATGCGCGTAGTACTAGTATTCGCAAAGCAAATAGCGCACAAGATGTACTATATACTACAAGCGGCTTACATTACTATATTCACATTTCTACATGCCGTCTACTCGGTATTGGAAGTACGAGGAAAGAGAGCTAATGGACTCTTTTCTTCAAATTTACACAACAGGCCGAGTTTTCGAGTAGACTACCTCGTGACCACACGAAATACATTTCACATGAGAAGGTATATGAACTGAGGTAATGATGGAGTGAAACGTGAATATTTATATGTACTTTTATGTTCCGTACAAGTGCAACATTAAACTTATACCGCCTGGAAAAACACACGTCAATCAGTAGCGGTAGTAAATAGTGGATAAACCTAGACCTCGTATACGAGCCATTCATCCACTCCAATTGAGAGAGATGCCTCAAAGGTAAAGTTCTGGACATGATAATGGCTCCGGAGATAAAAGGAGGATTAAAGGCTTTACAATCTTGAGACTCAACGCAAAAATAATTGCCCAACCTTTACCACGTTTCCTTTAATGTGTGATAGGTTGATTAGCGTTTGTGACTGATGATGTGGAAAGTCCATTTCTGAGAAACATGGACATTATCTTAGTGCAAGCATTATGTATGCACAATGCTCTTCATCAGCAGACGGTTTGAGACTGCATTATGCATGGACTCGACTTGATTGAAAGACAGTAATTTGTAGAAGGCAACGAGAAATGAATATTAGACGTCAACTTGGAATCGTGCGTGCCTAAAAGGAAGGAGGGAAGGTACGCGGTGAAACGATGGAAGCTTACTGGCCAAGTTTTGCTGTCGTCATCATCATCATCGTGACATAAAAACATAAGACGTCTCATATCAATAATACAAGAGCATAGACAAAAAAGTGCACATGATAGGAACTATAAATATAGGCTTTTGGAGTCATCGATATGAAGAAAGTGGTGACTCAGGAGTCTCAAGAGAGGAGGCGTGAAATGAACGGAAGAGTATAATAATGAAATTGAATCTCAGTTGTCACCGAGTCGTGTGCATGTTGGTCTTTGGCATTTTCGCTGAAGTGACGGTGTTCAAGCTGGTTCAAAATGCGGAAATGATGCTAAGAAATCTATTCGTATACGTATTTGCCAGCAGAGTGCATGATATTATGATGTAATATTAAATAAGACCCAGCTGCCTTGTAGAAGTTGACGTGAATTAGGAGTCGACGTTAGACTTTTTTGGCTGAAGCACAAATTGCAGGTTTTAATCTTTGCTGAATGAAGCATTCATTGACTTTTGCTGGGTGTAGGAATGCAATTTCTAAATTGCATTGCCGACAATAGATAGTAAACGGCAGAATGACAAATATTATTTCGTGCTCAGCCTAGTGAAGTCATTAATATTATGATTGCATTTTGCTCGCGTTCGGCAATGTTTAATTTGCATATTAAAAGCGTTTTAATTGTCGCTACACTCAAATCAATACTGTATGCTTGATCCTACAATAGAGAAAATTGTGCCGTCGCTTTATGGCTACTCATACCGACTGGTGCCATAGGCTTTCGAAGTCGAATTATTGGATATTTAAACGTTTACGACTTGTTACACATTTTTTTTTGTTTTTGCATACGTAGTCGTGATATGTATATGTCTAATTTTATAAATATTATACTTTCTGCGTAACTGATCAAAATAGGTTGATAAGCAGCTCGTTCCTTCGTTGTCAAAGATAACGGTACTAAGCGTGATGTGAATGAATCAGTAGCGATTACCAATTATTATTTTCTTCAAGCTTGAGCTGCGTTTAATACGGTAACATCCTCAGTTTCAAGCACATGCTTAACATTTCATGCAAAACACGTAGGGCAGAAACCTTTAAAAACTTCAAGAAAATAGCTCTCTGATCAAGTACTTAAAATTATACATCCATATGAAGTAATTCACAGGATATAGGTTTCTGGAAATTTAACAAATACAAACAATTAAATTCTGTTATTACGGACAACTTAGATTTGACTTCCGGTGACTGAGAAAGAAACGTGACAGTTGTATGATACCGTACGTGTGACACTTCATAGTATCTTACTAATAATGCATATTAACGTAATAAGTATGACTTCCCTGTGATCGATCAATGATAAACACATGCTCTTTCCGTCCAGCCTTTTTGCAAAATCGCAAGGTCATTTATGTATACAAACACATATAACGAGCATGGCTCACACGTGAAAAGGGCATAGGTAATATGACATAAAAGAAAGACCCACAATTCTTCTTCGAACGTTGCATGATTCATGATACTAACCAAACACATGCGAAAGACAGCAGGTACAAACTCTGAAACAATAGCAGAGTACTTTAATCCGATCAATGTTCTCGCAGTTCGTTGCCCGTTGAAAGCGACTTGTCATCTATTGTAACTACAACTTCAGTAAATAGAAGAATGTTTAGAAAGTGTCACGTGAAGCGTAGGTGTTAGTCTCTGTTCTCCTCCACAATTGTCTGAAGTCACTTAATCGCTGAGTGTCACAAAGATGGAAGAGTACATACCGCCGTATGCGCTAGCATACTTTACTTGACTGAGTACAAACTTTGTACTGTACAAAGTGTACGAGGTGAATCTGGAAACAAACCAAAACCATAAAAGAAATGTTTCCATCGTGGAACTTTGGGGGAGAGTGCAGACTTATCGAAAACCTTGAACTTCATTGTGCCATAATCAGTTGCCTTTATGTGTGGGGCGTTTATTTGGGTGGAGAATATCATAATAATATATTATCTGTTTATAAAGAATAGACATACACGTATTATTTGGAAAACAAGAGTAATTGACGTAATACAGTTAATTGAATACAAATATGGTGCGAACTGAACAAACGTTAATATTTATAATGATGTTCGTGGGAATCGCTGTATGCTTTTCCAAAGACCGGACGTAGTATATAAATATATTTTTATGTATTAAATGGGAAGCAGGTGGGCGACACAAAACAATGGATGAACACTGCGAAATTTATTGACGTTAATCTTCAGAAGCACATCTATTGTAATAATCATGATGGTCACGCCATGCTGCATACCATTAAATTGATGTCCCAATATTAACCATTGACAGTTAATGACAGAACTGAGCGTGTTTGAAGTTTGCCATTGGTTATACGTACGCATTTTTGTGCCGTGTAGTAAACATAAAAATTGATCACTTCACATCAAGTGGAACTGCGCACACGACATTTCCGCTTGTTGAGTAGCATGTGACTTGCGATTTCGCTAAGTTAAGCAATTCTTTCGTATTGAATCATTCACGGGCAGATATTTAAAAATAAGACGACTGAGAATTACTTTTTTGAATGATATGCATGCAGTAGTATTACAGGCGATGTGAGACCATAGATGTCGAAACTGATGTCGCTCATTGAAATAGCAAAAATGTCAGTCTCAGTCTGGTTTAGAGACTTGTACAATTTTATAAAAGTTCAAAGTTTTGGCATGTGTTGGTTGAATAGGGCAGGTTACCTTGTCCATAAAAGAAACACGTAATACATATATTACAAATTATTAGCAAATCCAGCTTAGCTAGATTGTGTATTTATTTGGTTTGATATTACATAGCTGAATGCTTTATTGAAATTTTGATGACGTTTTCACCATTCATCAGTCAAACAGGTAGGTTTAAAACATGTGCATACCTGTACCGTGTGTCAAATCCATATATTTAAAACAAATTTTACAGCCCAGTCACTAGTTTTCTTCGATTTTAAGGATAATGAGCTCAGCTAATATTCAATACGGTAGTATATGGTTTTGACATTCAACCTGTCAAAGCATCACATTTTTATTTCAATCATAATTATAACGTGCATTGTTCTCTCCGGATCAATTTGAGGAATTTGTTGCTTTAACTTTGGTTACACGGTAAAACACGGTTACATTTTGGTCTCTCGACACAGCTCTGCCACCACATATTCAACCTTCATTTTCTGCATGCTAGATCGTAATATGGCAATAAAAATATTTATGCTTTATCTCAATGAGCAATTTGGAAAGTGAATTTTTTGTAGATATTAAATGGTTGAAAGACAGGCGGATTACAGGTTTACTTAGATTGACAATGCAACCAGAATATGACAGCTAACAAAGAGATTTAACTACTCATCACTCGGACACGTACCACTCGAGATACGTTGAGTGAAGATTGGATGTGTTTATTATTAAACATTGGTAGATTGCAATTGAATTTGACTTTTCCTCCCCTTTCGAGAATATCCGTTGACGTCATTCAACCGTTTATGTAAACCCCGGAGATTAGTACTCTTAGATAAACACGTTATCAAGTCATCGCATTGCTACAATGACACTTGGTGTCATAAATTTCATTAATACAACAGAATTGTACGGGTGTATGCTACCAAACAACAAAAATATTTTAAAATGATTGTTTTGACTTTAGATATGATCGACCAACCATTGGCATAGCTGAGATGCTTTTTATAAAAGCATGTATTTTGTAAAATACAAAGTCGTGACCTTAAACCCGTTTGTCGCGTCAACAAAATTGAAAAAATGAAGTGCTTTCAAATGAAGTTTAAAACAAAGGTAAACGTTTCTCAGCAAAAGTGAAAAGCTGCAGTACAGTTGTAATCCTAACCTGCTTCTTAAACTTTCACTTTTCCATGCGTGTAGGTATGTGTTGTCCTTGCTGCTGACGTAATTTTTGCATTGCGGGTCAATATCTGACAGTGCACGTTGGCTTCTCGTTTTGAGAATGGAGTTCACAATGTTCGTTCTGTAGTCTGCAGAATATTGTGGTGGTGTGTGCTATGTGTCAATTCATCGGATTCGGTGAAAATCGTGCTCCATTCGTGTGAAAAGAAAGTGGGTCTGTCTTTTAGAGACGAGTTGATTGGCTCATGAGGAGGGCGTATCAACCAAATACTTGAGTATGGATTTTTCTTGGCCATGACTGAATGAAATGAAATTTCCTGAACATGCAGTTCTTTTTATATTGTGGCAGCAGCAAATTTTGTATCCGCGAGAACCATACTTGTCATGTGGTATCTCTTCTTTGCGGATGAAATTGTGCATTGATTAGCGATGGTCTTTCAAATGGAATATTTTATGACGACATACCTACCTAATTGCATGTAGCCGGTGTCTCAGTGTATGTTTAAGATAAAATTTGTACCACCTTTCTCCATGAAACTTGAAGCCGGAAATCTCAATGCAATCTAGGTATGCATACCCAAAAGCATATCACGAGTAAGTGTACGTGGATTAACCGATCTGTAGATTTTGTCGAACTTCATAGGATAGAAATGACAAACTTCCACGTGGACAAGATGAGTATAATGGATTTCCAAGATATTTCTCATGATGAAACTAGCACGTCCATTGCATGATCAGGTGCTGACGTTTGAAATTAGATTTCTACAACCATGCTTTCAAGAACTCACGAGTTTCTGCTCAAACCGCTTATAAAACGTTTATGTTTCATGTCGTAGTTGGTCATGTGCAGTTTTAAAACTTCATACTACACTGTACCGCATTATTACATGACGATAAAATCCGATAGATTCAGATGCATTTTATGGATGACGTAACAACTTTCTGTCTCTCTGTCAATAAACTTTTAATTTACTAAACGATCATAGGTAGGTCATATTATGCGGAATATTGGACACTCAACATTGCATGACGATATTTACGGGATTTACAGGAGCAAACCGCTAGCATGATGATTGTACGGTGCGGCTTCTTCTGGAGATGAGCTCGAAATGGGACGCAAAATCTTGCGGAGAGAGAAAATCAAATATAACTTGTATTAAATTCACCACAAGAATAAAATTGACATCAATTCAATTCAGCAAATTAGCTACCTTTGCAGAAGATATGCGTTTCATTTTCAGTAATTTACAATCATTCACTCCTAGGAGGACCGCTAGGTACGTCAAAGAGTTGGAACTCAGCACGAGCTTCCGTAGATCTTTTAAACAAAAACACACAACATTTGCGATGGTTAGTGTGTATATCAATGCTAAATTCATGATTTCTCCACTCAATCTTACTTTTCAGTCTGCCAATGTACGGGTAAATCCTCACACTTTCCACATCCTCCACCTCGAAAATATTTTGCGCTACATCTGCCGGTATTCCCGACACTCCCTCGTCCGTGAAATTCCCATCAGCGTACAATATTTCTAGCAGCGGAAGCTTAACAAAGATGACTCGCAACATTGTGTCATCCACATTTTCCACACGGAGCTTCCTCAGTTTCGGAAACATTTTGGAAAGAATATAGAGCTGGGCCAGTGCGTTGTAATTGCGACCCTCAAATATGAGTTCTTCCACTCCCTGGTGCTGACGAAACTGATCGTAAATCTCATTTTCCATAATGATGTCATTCAGCAAGAGTGTCTTGAGTCCGGGCATATTTCTCAGGACGAAATTGAGCGGGCCAAAGTACTGGTGGAGCGCCAAATAGCGAAGATTCTTGAGGGTGGGAAAGTCGTCAAAATCTCTGTCTTCATATCCGCCACAGCGAAAAGTGAGTATAAGTTTCTTCAGCGTGCTGTCCAAGCTCTGGAGGAGGAAGTACAGAGCATACCCCTTCATGTCTGGAGTCACCTCCAACCTCAGCTCCTCCAAAGGAAAGTTTTTTTCAATTAGATGAAACAACTGGACATCATTGAGGTTGGCATTGATGTGGATTTTTGACAGTCTTCGCAACGCTAACTCTGGCGTTTCCGGATTGAGAATGATGTTGAAAACGAGGCTGCTCACGTTGAGTTTGGGAGGAATGAGAACCGGCCAATTTGGACAGGACAGCTCCTCAATGTTCGGAAACGCTTGGAATATCTCGTACAATATTTGGGGATGTGTGACCTCAGGAGGAGGAGGTGGCGATGATTTCATTTGTCGCTCAATTGAAAAGGTGAGCTTGAGCCACTTGAGATTTGGCAGTTGATTAGGATACGGAACTGTGGGCAGGGTGGTGGTATTCAAAGGGTTGGAAAGATAA
>JAHZMW010002293.1:0-11037 GCA_027743745.1 Alloscopus bannaensis | reverse complement strand
ACATCGGAAACCTTTCCATGCAATTTTAACAAGTGCAATTTAGCAAGTTAAAAATCTGGTTTTCAAATCTTCGAAAGTTTCTTCAAGGTTTGCAATTAAACGCAAGTAGATTTAATGGAATAAAGGTTTATACCCATTTCAAAAACTCGTCCAAACTCTTTGCGCCCTTCGTGTCGGTCGTGATGATGATACTTTCCCGGTCCTCAGGTTCTCCCTTCCCACTTTGGCGTTTTAGGTTCGCCTTCATATTGGATATCGGTTTAGTAACTCGAACAAGAATGAAATAAAATTATCCAAATTGAGAGTTGTGGCTTTTTAACCGTTTTCTCTCACCTTGGACAAATACTCACTGAGCCGATTTCGTATTCCCATTTTGACAACCGTTTACCATCTGCCTGGCGTGGGGAGTCAAATCTGTTTGCATGCAACTACAAACAAAATTATACGCTAAGTATTACTAATATTATGCGTAGAATTTGTATGTAGCAAAAATATGGTACTCTATGTGACTAGTGTTTATTAAAGAGTCATCCAATATAGGCTCAACATCACGCATGAGACTTGTTTAGGTATCGTTTACTTGAGTCAACATTAGACCGATTGTGACTCATTCACTTGTTGTGTCACTGACTCATGCGAAATCACCTCATCATGGAAAACGAGTCGGATCTTTTACAAAAATACAAGTAATAACAATATTGTACTTATTGTACACATACTGTCCTCAGACTATCTGTTTCTGTTATAGACTTCAATTTTTGCTTCATCTAATTACAAGGTTTATTCCGTTACTCCATGTATAGTATTGGAATCTTAGTACAGAAAAACACTATAATTGTTAATTATTGTCAACGTTTATTGAAGGAAAGGGTCGAGATTGATTAGACTAAACTGTGTCACTGACAATATGAATTGTAACTTTTATTGTTGGGTTTTTTAATTTTTGCTTTTTTATTATTACCTTCTCAAGAGTCCCTGGGACAAGTTGCGGACTACAAGTAAGCTCGTAGCATTTTGTGATTCATGACTACAGAACGGAAGAAGTGTGGTTTGTTCGGAAAACCACAAAATTTTGGCTTTCCACTTTTCCGAAGCTTGCACATAGAAATATCTAAGTCGTTGTTTTCGTTTGTGTGTAATCATTCTTGAATCATGAAGAGACAGACGTTCGTGAGAAAAATCTATCTAACTTCAACACGAAGCGTAATAAAAAGTGGATTATCATCATAAACAAAATCGTCAGCCTCTCCTCAAATTCTAAAGAATGCATGCAACTAAAGTCCGCTTGGCATACAACATTAAGTGTGCCTGTTGCAAAGCATTTACATATTTATGCATTAGTCCGCTTTGGAACACTTAATGTGTGTGTACAATAATAGTATAATTATTATAATTGTACACTGCTAATTCGAGAATTTCGGGGAAAATCGCCAAATTCATAATCTAACAAATTCAATACATATTACGTCATGTCACATTTTGTCGTAAAAACGTTGAGAATTTCTTATGGTTATGCCGTTATGACTTTTGCTGGCTTCTGTGCTTTACAAACATTTCACTCTTTTCGTCGATGGATTACAGGTTATCGAGGGGCACCTCAGAAATGCTATTTAGCATTCCATAAAATGTCGCCCGGTCTCCTTTGTGTATGAACGCTATGAAATATGACTCCGCTTCTTATGCAAAAATTACGTCACTCTCAATCCTCAAAATGTTCTTGAATGTCATTAAATGAACATGCAACTGGAGACTGGAAGACTGCGACAAAATACTTCCACAAATAAATGCATTATGAATCAACTTAAATCCCGAGATTCTTCGGTGGAATAAGGTGGAAACCGATCAGTCGTATAGGAAGGCTTGTCCAACGAGGAATTGGAGGTGGTGCTTCAAAACTGCTTCGTGTCCAGTGACCAGTAGTCCATTCTCTGGTTTTTCAGGCAAAAATCACGAGACGTTTTTGGTTTTTGTAAAATTAATTTTTGGCAAAATGCCAACCGATTTTTAATGACTTCACGATTAGAGGAATCATTAAATTTGTGAATTGCAATTTTTGTGCCAGCGACAGGCTAGAGGTTCCAAAAAGTTGACTCATTTTAGCAGAGTGTGGTTTTCAAGGTCACCATTTTTGTCCAGGAAAGGATGAAACTGAACAAAAATGAAGCGATTGCCTTCTCCAAGGTTGGCCTCGGGAAGTCCAAGGTAATCGATAAGCGACTGGATTTGGGACCCGTGCCATGTCTGGTGTGTTCGCGACCAACGCAGGAGTACTGCACGAAATGCTTTGTCACCCCGTACTGCACCGAGAGGCACTGGAAGAAGGACCTGAAGGAGCACCTTCAAGTTTGTGGAACTCAGATACCCTTCCGGTTCGCCGTCACTGAAGACGGGAAGCAAATGTCGCCTCCGCATTATGTCTTCACGGATTCTGTCCCTTCGGGGCACGTCTTTCTCAGCGAGGAGCCTGTCGCCGAATTTCCAACGCTGCCGGAGGGCTACAGCGAGGATAAGGAGAGGTCCTTGGATAATCTTCAATGGATTTGCTTTGGGTGCAATGACCATTTCTACCCGAGAAGAGAGAATGTAACGTGCGACAAGTGTGGAATTATGATTTGCAGTGAAAAATGTATGTTTACTAAATAAATGCCTCAATATTTAAAAAATTTTCATTCGTAATTTAGTAAATTCATTTTTTTCTCGAATAATTCAGGTCCTGCAGTTCAGCACAAACAATGGGAGTGCAAGATTCTCTCCAAATTCAATGGTCGGGTGAGTTGCTGTACAATAAATGAAGACATTAGCGATTTTATAAGGATGTAAATTTAATTAATTGATTTATTTCTTATCAGAACTTTGGTTTGTACACCACAAGTATGAGGAAGTACATCGAGCTCTATCTTGACTTATGTGTTCTGCGGATCTTATGCTATTATGCACCTGCCGCTAACAACAAGCACCTGGCTCTGTGCTTAAAGAAATTCCTGTCCTTGTCTGAAACGAGGAGGTACAAAGCTTTCAAGAAGTCTACCAGAGATCCATTTGACGGGGTGGCGTACGAGACGCTTATGAGTAGATCGGCGGACCTCTTCCAGTTTTCCTTGCCGTATGCTGACTTTGATCGGGAGCTCGTTTATCAGGTCTTCAGGACCATGATTGCGTTTTGGGAGGAGTCCAAGACTGTCAACGGCACAACGTACGTTTCTCCATGATCGATTTGATATGTAAATTAGGAGAGGAATGGCACTGTGACATTATTTTGTTTTTGCAGGGTCCGACTCCTGTTTGTCGATCATCACTTCATGACTCACAGCTACTGCTCGCCAAACGTTGGCAGCAGCATTTGTTTCAATCCCGGTAAAACCACACCAGACCGGAGCTTCTTCAACATTTCCCTCAGTGGGGCAGCGAAAATCGGGGAGAAGATGCTGTACGACTTCAGTCTTCGTCGGTTCATGCCCATACCGATGAGAATGATGACTTTGGAATCGAGGGGAATGGAGTGTTCGAAGGAAAACTGCAGCGTTTGCGACGATCCCTCCGACGGAGGAACTCATAGCGGGAGCATTCGTTGCGTCCAATGCTACAATGGGCTCTACGTCGAAGAGGGACCTCGAGGGAAGGACTTGCTGCTAGATGACTTTCCCAAGCGGTGGTCACCCGAGTATGTCGCCACAGTTGATTGGAAATGCAACAAATGTGAGGACGTGCAGGCATTCTCGTTTATTCTGGATGTGCTCCGAAAGTGTCAGAGCATTTGGAGAGCGATTACTCTGAAGCCGGTGGTATCCTTGTTGGTGGAAGGAGTCCGATTTGCAGAGTTTTATGAAACAGCCTACCTCCACCCCACGAACGGGGTCGTTCTTCAGGCAAAGTACGAGTTTTTACTCGCTTGTCGGGAGAAGCACTTGTGGGAGTGTTGCTCCGATTGGTATTGGCGTCTTCTTTCTACCTCTTCACTGTCCGAGGTTCGACTCGCCGATCAGATCTCAGGTGAACTGCAACTCTTCCCACATTGGAGCGTGTGGGGCCCTTCTGAACTTCATTTGTGTCAGCACAGAGCCACCTACTCGACTGAATGTCGGTGTTATTTGGAAATGTCACGGAAAGGCGCAGAGCCCCTCTCTTGTGATTATAGTAAGTCAGAAAGTTGAGTATAATTTGTAACATCAAATTCTCTGGTAGTTGAATGGTTTTTTAATAGAGATTTTATTTTTTCAGTGTTTTTGTTAGTAGAGGAATCTCTGATGAGTTTGTTAGTGGCCTGTCACCAGCTATTCATGTATTTGACGAAGGATTCCGCATCTCAGTTCAGATCCATCGTTACATCAGCGAACAGGGCGCTCGGGAAGTGGAAATCACGAGAACTCCTACTTTTCCGTGATGTTTGCAACAAAGACCCCCTGCTAATCTGGCCACCGGAGGTGGATATTTTTGTGAAGCTACTGAAACTAGACGAACGTCCTTTAATGGTTTCAATGGTGGTGCTGGATCTCATACAGCTCACACTTGGACAGTTCATGATGGGGGAGGGTGAGGATGCTCATCAACGATTTAAGGATGGTGTGGACGATTGGCCGAAGGCGTTTTGGGATAAGAAATCGAATGACGAAAGAAAGGATGAGGAAAGAGTGGATGAAATCAAAACGGACAAGGATGAAGGGAATGAAGCAAAAATTATCCAGAAGAAAGTACGCGAATCAAAAAAGGACAAGGGGAAAGTGGATGAATGCAAAAAGGTTGAGGAAAAAGTGAATGAATACGAGAAGGCTGAGGAGAAAGTGAATGAAAGCAAAAAAGCTGAGGAGAAAGTGAATGAATGCAAGAAGGCTGAGGAGAAAGTGAATGAATCTAATAAGGACCAGGAAAAGGTGAATGGATCAGGTAAGGTCAATGAGGTCAAGAAGGAAGTAGACGAATTAAAAAAGAATGCGGAGAATGAATCAAAAAAGATTAAGAAGAAAAACAGATCGAAAAAGAGCAAGAAGAAAATGAATGATGCAAAAAAGGACTTGGAGAAAGCGGATGAAGCCAAAATCAGTCGCGACGCAGCTTAATATTCGCTCAACTTGTACAAACTGCTCCACAAGTGAAGATTGTTCTCAAGACTCGTAGGACAGAGAGTATTGTGTGATCTGTAATATATTAAAATGTTTCACCAACTGTGAGGTTGGTTGTCATTATTGTTGCGAAACCAAAGCTCAAATTGCCTTGAAGAGGGATCCGGTGTGGAGTTCTGTTTGCATGATCTGTAGGAAAGTATTCGTCCTGTACTAGCTTGTAGAGGTAAAAGATTCTAATGGAGTCCTTCAGAACCACAGAGAATTCAGTAGTAATCTTTCTCGTCGTCCTGCACTCCTCCGTTTGTTCCCGCAACGTGGCATCCACCTCTGAATAATTTTAGGATACAATTAAATTCGTGTTTTAAATTAGAAATTTTACTTATTATATTAAAGAGAGCATTCTTAGAACGGTTAGAATTAACCTTGTAATGCAGAATTAGTTTTGTGAACCAGCAGGCGATTTTTTTCTTGTAGGATGGTCGCCTGGTTTAAAGCTATAGAATAATATTATGTGCTTATGAATTTAGAAGTAATGTTTAATTTAAATGTGTTTCAAATCATGTAAAGCACCTTCTTCAGTGTTTCCCGTAGATTTGTGCTGAATGCTTATATACAGAGCTTCCAGCTCAGCGATGCCTTCATCTAGGAGTTTGTTGGCAGTTTTGATTTCGTCAATCTGTGATTGGATTTGAACACTGTGACAAAGATGGCTAATTCTAGATTGATTTCTTATTAATTGAATAATTTGAAGACTTACTCGTTGTCGAAGTTTCTTCAAGCTTTGGTCTCCTCCGTTTTTACTCTCAGGCCTCATGATGACGGAACTCAAACCGTTATGAGAAGACACTTTGTACGAAAATTATGTTTAGCTAATTTGTATAATGTAGTTTATAAGTTTTTATTCAAGATACATTTTCGATGTGCACCTTATGACCAGTTAAAATTTAATAGTGTGTAATGTTGGCTGTCTGTAATAAAAGTGGATTTTTCCTCATTAAAGTGAATTTTTTGGTGAGTTTACACCAGTCGAAGGTGGAGACTGATGAACTTACTGGTTTTCATAAGACTTGTTTTTTAAAGAACGTTCTCCGTGTAATTAAACAAAAGATAAGCGTTTTTGTGTACACAATTGTGTTTGCCAACATCCTCTTCTTTAACCTATGTCCATAACATCTTTAATCAGAAAGTGACTCATACAAAAACATTCCTTCGCTCCAGCCAAGAATCATATAACTTATTTACGTCGCATTTGATATGAGCTTACTAACTACTCCAAAATGCATACGCAACGGAGCTTTTAAAACTGTACTTCGTTTTACGACAATCCAGCTGAAACACGAATGAAAGTGGTACAGTGAAGGGAATTGTCCTGTTATTACCCTACCACCTCACAACGGTACCTATGACCCATGGTCAGGGTACAGCTCCAAAAGAAACAAAGCCCTTCACCTTGATTTCCTCTGCTCCAAATATGCGTACCAAATGAATGGCGACTTGTAGCAATGATGCTCTTATACATCCCGTTACTACTCCATTCTCCTAGTCCTTCCTTACACGATTGAAGCACCTGAAGCAGGTGCAAGTCACCCTGAGATCTCTTTTGCTCAGTTCTCCGGTGGCCCTTGTCGTGTGAGGATCGCTTAGTGCTCAACTTCTCATTTCTTCGAAGGTCCACTGACTTTTTTTAGAATGCATCGAGTTCAGTGTTTGTGCTCGGCACTACTAGTGGTGAGTTTTGTTCTTGTCAGGCTTGCCAAAGCTGCGTACATTTCTGAGGCGGACTTGCTGGCGAAGACGAAGCAGGAGGTTGACACTGAAAATGAAAGTAAGGAAAAGTAATTTTTTAAAAATCGTATTTAACTGAGAGGAGCTCTTTGTAATTTTTCTTAATGAATCTTAACTTCAGGACTGTTCGAGTATGTGAAAACGACAGCAGACGGAATCCGGTTGGGTTGCAGAGGAAAGGTCACCAAAGGTGACTCTGCCAAGGTCCAGTCACTCTTCATAGAGGATGGCACTGGCCGACGAGAACTACGGAAATTGACTCCTGTCACGGCGAAGGTGAAGAATGACGCGAATGAAGAGGAAGAAAAATACGTTCCCCTCCGAGACTTTCCCAAGTATTGTCTCGAGCGTGTATTTTCCACACCTTCAACCTGTCCTCCAGGACCGCAAGGGAGGCCTGGAAGGGATGGAAGAAATGGGACGATTGGCTTGCCTGGAAATCCAGGACCGCAAGGGCCAGATGGGTGAGATAAAAGTTACTCCTTGTGGATTAATAAGTTATCTTTTAGAACAATTATTTCAACGCTGACATCTTTATAGAACGCCAGGACAGGCAGGACCGCAAGGACCCATTGGACCCATTCCTGCTGGTGACGACGGATTGGATGGTGAAACAGGCTCTCCAGGTCCTGCAGGAGCAGATGGAAACCCAGGCATTCCAGGTAATCACACACTATTCTCGTTTTGCCCCGTCCGAAGTATTCATATCGCATATTTTTGTACTCAATAATTTTTGACTAATCATAAATATCTCTCTGTCGTCATTATTGCAGGCACTGACGGAATTGATGGAGTCGATGGAGTTGACGGCGAGCAAGGCCCTCCTGGAGAAGACGGTATTCCAGGGCTTCCAGGAAACGATGGTTTGCCCGGAGAGAATGGAATACCTGGTATAAAAAGCCCGCATTTTACTTAAATTATCCTAGGCTTACCGGTATTTACATTTTGGCTACATTTTGTCGTAGGATTCAACGGTAACGACGGCACAAACGGAATTGACGGACAGAATGGGTTACCAGGATTCCCTGGCACGGATGCGTCCTGCGGTTGGGGCGCCGGATGGGCTTCCGGCTGGACCTCGCCTTCGGGATGCTCCGCATTCGCTTCGACATTGGATGCGGATGACGACGATTTGGATGGACCAGACAAAGAAAATAGTCTTCACAAACGCCCCAGCTCTGAACTCTCGAAGCCGATGCCTACATCTTTCTGGAGTTCCGGTAACTACGTGAAAGCGAATCATAAGGAGGGAGTCAGACCGAGAGGCAGCGATCCTGATGCGGCACCTGCAGAAGAGGAGTCGACTAACGAGAAGCCTGCTGAAGAGGAGATGCCTCCTAAAAAATGAACACAATAATATGCTCAATACACTTAGGAGATTTGCTATGGGTGGATATTAGATAAAATTACAAAAAATATGCTGTATATATAATTTATATGTGGTGGTTATTAAAGTTTATCGCAACTCCGTATTTATTCACTAATTCTTTGACTAATTTAATGCGATTTATTGTTGGATTTGAGGAATCACTGAAATCATGCACAAAAATACGTAATTTTAATGTTGAATTCCGCTGAATTTTAGGCAGCTGCGTGTCATTTAAATTCTTGATTCTTTTTCTTGGTAAGCCACACATCTCTGTAAGCATACCAAACGTTTGGAGAAGAGTTTCCATAAAAATCAATTGGGAATTGGATTCATGTCATTCCGGAAACTCAAGCTTTGAACACATACGAACTTCGAAATGAGCTTTGTCAACGATTCCCTTAAGGATGAGAATAAGCGTTACATTACAAAAGCGTGCCTTTGTGACAATGGCATATAAAAAGACTCTATTTTTAGACGGTCTCTGAAAACTGACCTAAGCTTCTTTCAGGTAACTGTACCATACAACGACTTCTAATTACACGACACCAAGTAAGCAAAGCCTTCGAAGAGACTAATGAAATGAACAAAACATGCTACACATATTCTTCCATTGTCTCCGTTAAAGGCAAGAGGTCTTGATTTGATCCCGCATCTAGGAACTGTGTCCAGAATCTCCAGAACTAATGCAAAAAATGCGGAAGCAAGTTATCCTCGAAACCATAATTACCGTGTTTATGCTTCAAAGTTTGAGTTTCTGTTCAGCAGGGGATAAGGGTTTGACATGCTGTGCACTCAGCGAGGATCCGGATGACATTCAGTTCTTTCTCTTTCCAGACAGAAAGTAGTTCATTCACATCCTCTTCAATTTTTTAAATTTAATAAAACAAGTTTTGCTAGCTAATTTTAATGTATTTTGCTTCCTTGACCAGAAATTTAAGCTCCTTCGATGAGATCAAGTTTGGAAATGCAAAAACTCTCAACTCATCTAGATTTAAGCCCGGACTCCAGACCATTTTGATAACTCACGGTTTCCGCTCAGACAGCAACAGCGATGGCTGTCAAATCATCAAAAACGGTAAGATAACTAGTAAATCATCCATTACTTGAATCACAAATCAATCTCATGTTGCCCCGAAATTAGCTCTTCTGGCTTACAACGTTCCTGCAAACGTGTTCATCGTGAATTGGGGTCCACTGTCCACCCCACTCCCCCCACAATTCGCCCTCAACTGGTACAAAAAGGTGGTTCAAAATGGTCCTATCGTCGGGAGGCGAACTGGGGAATTTTTACTCTTCCTCAGGAAACAAGGAGTGGTCACTTTGGACAATGTGTACCTCATTGGACATTCTTTGGGTTGGATAATTTTTTAATTACCAATTTTAACTGGGATTCAGCAAAAGCTGTCAGATTTGGATAATATGAGTGGAAACAAAATTATATAGGAGCTCACACAATGGGCATTGCGGGGAAGGAAGTACACTTCTTGTCAGGGACGAAGGTGGGACGGATCACCGGCTTGGATCCAGCTTTGCCCTTGTATTTTCCACCGAACAACGAGACGACTTTGCGACCAGCAGATGCGACCTTTGTTGATGTGATTCACACAAATATGGGAAAACTTGGGGATCTTTCAAAGGTATCAAGAAAAAAATGCAAATTCCCATCATTTTCGATGAAATGTGGTAATAATAAATGTTTTGTTCTTCCACAGGATGGCCACGCTGACTTTCTCCGTATGAACTTGTTACATTTATGATTGTTTTCTTAAATCTAGTAATTTATTTTCCTTCAATGAAATATTACATATGTTTAATGTTTAGCTAACGGAGCAGTTCATCAACCAGGTTGCAGCAAGTTGGACTTCAATGTGCCCAATTTACCGGGTAAGAAGTGCCTACTATTTTTTCCATGTCCATTTGAATACTATAAAATTGGACAATTTAAATGTTTTCTTATAGGAACTTGCAGTCATCATTACGCCACCATTATTGTTTGCCCGGTCAATCACTGAGGAGTTTTTAGCTTGTCGGTGCGACTCCTTTTTTGACGACTTTCCAAAGCACAAATGTTCCACCAAGTGTGCCAATACTGTCAGAATGGGATTTCATTGTTCTCCAAGGTAAGATGAAGTTAGCATACGTAAATCATGTTTCGTGTCTACAATTTTGTACATTGTGTAAAATGCAAAAATTTATTCTCCAGAACTCTCGGCAATTTCTATTTAACCACGGACGCTCAATATATAGGCGTAAAAGATAAGTGAAATAAAGTGAGGTTTTTACAACAAAAAAAGTGTCTATTATGATTAAATCCATTTACCTTGAATTGTATCAATACACACCAAGCGATCGACCATGACTTTCAATCTGTCCATCAGTCTACTTCAAGTTCAAGATGAACATAAATCCTCAATTATACAAAAGTTTTCCATAATTCATAAATCGATCATCGCTGTTTTTCTTTTGGATCCTAAGTAATCATGAGCAAATATTCGCAACCTTTCTCAAAACTCCGAAGAAAGTCGTATCTTCAGAACGAAAATGTTCTATATTGAGAGGTCAGGGTTTTTCATGAATTTCGCGTAACCTCAAATTGTTTCCTGTTCAAACTGACCTCAATCTTTGATTTACAGCTAATGGTCTATATAGTTTTCATAATGGCAATGAACAAATCTATGAAATCTTAATCAAATGCGAATCTCTCGAATTTATAAAAAATCACCGCTTTTGCCAAAGATTGACTTAGTTCATCTTGCGCTCATTTAAACTGTAGACGTATCAACTTTTTGTAGAATTCCAATTTTTCAGAAAGTTGAAACAATA
>JAHZMW010002292.1:7309-20364 GCA_027743745.1 Alloscopus bannaensis | reverse complement strand
CTTGCTCATTGCGGAGGAATCAAAGGGTAGTCATTTCATTCCAATTGTTGACAAGGAGTTACAAGAAATGAATGATGTTTTATCTGAAGAAATGAAACCTTTGCATTCTATTGTGAGGTAGAGAAGTGTTAGTTATTTAGGCGAAAACAAAGATTTGTGCAATTTCTTACAAGTTATATAGTCATCCTAGAATATGTTTATGAGGAGTATTATTATTTATTATTTTTTACAAATAATGAGCAACAATGATTCAAACGCATGATTGTAATTTAGGCAAAGTGTACAAGGATACAAGTATGGTGATTTTATTGACAAAACGTACAATTGTTGGAGTATCAGTTTTTGTGTATTCAATTTGCAATTTCCTCAACGGATTAAAAAGAATGAAGTTGTATGCTCTTAAAATCGACGCAATTTTACTTGCAAGAATATCGTTACGTCACGACAACCTCTTAAAAATAGTATCAGCCTTACTCTTCGAGAGAGAATACAAGGTTTGCAAATAGGTATATACTTTTTGCAGTTTTTGCTCATTGTTCAAGCACTTTGTAATTGCATTCTAGAAATGTCATGTTTTGTCTTTCTTGCAATGAGTGAAACACGAATCTGATCGAGGATAAAAGCAATTCCTTCATCCAGTGAAGTTTCCATTTTTTCTCATTTTTTTTTGTGCCTGAGTGTGGCCCGTCAAGATTTTGCTATAGTGCATTGCCTACACATCGTATGGTCGCATCTCACAATTTGAAGAGTGTCATTTTATGAGTTTTAATATGTCTCAAATTGGAAGCTTGATATGGCACAAAATGTTAGTGGAAACTGGCTTTGAAATGGTTCCACAGCATTTTCAGCCACTATAGAATGTCGAGTTGACGATTCCAATAAAACTAGAGTTCTAGCCTAACTTTAACAAAACACCTGCATAAAATCCGTCTCGGTTTCAGTAACCTCTTTACTTATTGACATCGTGCATCCTACAATTACACATTTTCTCACATTACACTCTTCCATATGTCAAAGACAGTGACCTCTATCATAATTTTTATGTGCTGTAGAAAAATATTGTTATTTTTAATATAGTTTTGAGAAAAATTCTTCATTTATCAGTTTTTCAATTGTTTAGTCTGTTCAAGTATCAGCCATTTTCCGATTCCAGCAACATATGAAAAAAATGAGTTTAGATACGTATGCTCTCAAAAATCCACGAAATATTATTTTTAAGAATGTCGCGTTTCTCAAATTTCTTGGAATGAGTGGCGTACCTTGAACATCGACTATAAAAGCAGCTTCTCCACTCTAAGAAATCCTCAGTCACTTTCAAACCTTACATCAAAGGCTTTACGGGAACGCTCTTTCAGCTTTGGTTAGGCCAGTCAAGAATTTATTTGGCTGTTGTCATGCATTGCCTTTACAGCACATAGCAATTCACATATTATCATTACGATATCAATATATGAGTTCTGTTGTTTCAATCAAGAATTATGTCGCAAAACAGTTCAGTCAGTTTCCCATAACTCCGAAAAACAATTAACTGTATTACAAACAGATTTAATAAAAAATAAATAACAATAGTTTGCAAAAATAAAGCCAAAAGTAACAAAAATGGTAAATTTTCATAAAAAATTAAGCTGTACACTGGTTTGTCTTCGCCATCAGCAGGTCCAGGTATAAACTTTTGCCTCATCACAAAAAGAGCAGAATTGGAGCTGAATCAACGGTACTTTTACTACGTGATTTTACTAGTCTGATTTTTCTGTCGGAAATGAGGTTTATGGCAACCGCAGCTGGACGTATGCATGTATGCATAATATATGAGATTCGAATGCTGGACATATTATATTATTGCTTGCTCAGCACAAAGGCTTTAGTGTTAATTTCGTCTCACAAACGAGCCTGGATATAGCAAAGAGCCTTATCGGAATAACGCCGAAGCTGATAAGATGACTTCTTTTCCTTTGATCTACTTGTTTGCCCTTGTCACCTCGAGTTTCGGTCGGAACTTCGAAGTGTACCACGTCATCGAGCATGTTCTCGTCCCTGCCAACGGCTCCAGTCTCCAGCTAGTTCTTCCGTTGGGAGAGCTCCACGCAAAATACCAATTTGAAAAGCATCTCCCATCTGAATGTTGTTCTTCCGTTATAAAAACCATCGAAACCCCCGAAATTCACGTTCATCGCCCAAATTTTTGTGCGGATGGAACCCAAGCGTCTTCATTCTGCGCTTTAGAAAAAGATTGCAATGCCGGAGCCTGCAATTGCGGATCTTGCAGGACCGGCTGGTATGCCACTGTCTACGACAAGCCCTTCTTTACCGGCCTCCCAGTTGCCATTTTGGGAGGTAACTCTTGCAAAAACTTGGGTCAGTCACATTGCTACAGTCATCCTCATGGAGAACCATCAGAGAACGAAATCCAGTTCGAGCACTGCTTCCAAATAGACCAGTGGATCTCTTCTATTCAAACTCATCAGAGTTGCGTTGCCGTTTATGACCAAGAAAACTGCGCCGGGGAGTCTTTGAGGATTTCGACGGGGCAAGGCTGCGGTAGGAATTTGGGGGAGTGTGAAATGGCAAGTGGAGGGAGTTGGGATAATCAAATAAGGTCAATCGGCCCATGCTGAAGATTTACGCTAAAAATTTAATTACCACTATTTATTGTAGTTTCAATGAAATGTAACAGGATTAAAATTAAAAGGGATTTTTAAAAGTTTTTTTTTTCATTCTCAACCAGAAAAATGGGATTTAGTATGAAATACTGTCAATATGTAGCGTATTCAATGCTAAATAATGTTGGATGTTTGCGAACCACTTCCCGGCTCTCGATAACAGTATTTTAATAATTGTCAACTTCCTTTCGAAGCATATTTGCACATTTTAACCACTAAATCACTGCTGACCTTATTCTCGTTTGCATCGAGCATTGATACTGTCTTTTGGAGTAGTAAACTAATTTGCCGGCGAGATGAAAATCATTTCCATATTGAGCCTTCAGGTTGAGTAATCTCTGATCACTAGTGATCACTAATCCTCAAACATAAAACTTAATAAGTTTTCCGGCCCAAATTGTTATCAATTCGTGTACAACTTGCGTTAGTTGCTGGTCCCCTTTTGATGTGACATTGGGTTGGATATCATGTAAATGAGTGAACTGAACAAGACCATTTTTGTCACGACGTAATCATTTGTACGAAAAAACTGTAACTTGTAAATAGAATATATAGGACAGGAAAATGCCAAAGGACTTTAGAAGGTTTGGATCATGGATGTATTTCCTAACTTTTGTGTTTTGCGGAGCTTTGTTAGTGAAAATGTTACGATCCTCGGATTCAACCAATTACCTCGAATTGTCGGGAGCGAAATGTAAGCTGAAATTTTAAAAATGCGGACATCAAGAAATTCCGCTTAATGCAATTTTAAACATCTTGAAACTTGTGATTTTGTGTTTAGGTAATTATCTAAATTACATAATGGGACCTGGCGTGGAACAGAGTGACCCGTGCCTAATTGATATTGTTAAGTGAGATTAACGAAATGGGCCTAAAACAACAATTGTTTACTTCATAATATCAATTGTGAAACATTTGTAATTTTATTTAATCATATTTCAAAGGACGATGCTAATTCCACCTTCGACAGAAGCGTACAACTTAACCTCAAACATTTTTTGAAAACATCGGTATACAGTTAACAATATTTTGTGTGGAACAACAGGAGCCAAAATTTTTCATAGAATGCGGCGCCAACAATGGGGAATTCATCTCACCGACTCTTGTTTTCGAGAAGATGTACAACTGGACAGGACTCTTGGTCGAGGGAAATCCCACCGAGTTCAAAGCACTTCAATCGAAACACCGGAAGGCATGGTCGATTAATGCGGCGGCGTGCTTGTCTCCATTTGCAGAAAAGGTTTCTCAAAATTACTTCATCGAAAAATATTATTTTTTCAACTTTTTTATTTTTAATTAAGATCTCATAATTTTTTTTAAAGATCACATTTTACACCAACCCAAAAAACACTGGGCTTGGAGGCCTCAACGCACGGCCGAAGCATGGCGTTTCACAAAATTTTACCGTCCAGTGCATCCCCATGTTTAGCATGCTGGAAGCCCTTGGGGTGAGGGAGGTCGACTTCCTCAGTTTGGACACGGAAGGGGTGGAGCTTGCAATTTTGAAGACTATTCCCTTTGATAAGATTATATTTAAGGTGAGCATAGAGAACAAACTTGGTACAATATTTGATAACTAATTTTTAAAACTGATGAATGAATTGTTTTTTTTTTTCAGTTTATTAGCGTTGAGTACAGCCTCGTTCCAGGTAAGCAGGAGGCTTTAAAAGAGTTTTTGGGGTCAAAAGGGTACGTCTACGTGAAGGATATCGAAGACCGGTGGACTCGAGACTGTGCCTTTGTCCACTCGTCACTGGAAGAAAAAGCAATTCCATTTATGACATCGTGACGTGACGTCGTAGAAAGCGAAGTAGTTGTTTGGTTGTTCATTCGGATTTTTTTTGTACGCTGCAAATTGCATGCGGATCTCGGAATAAAATTTACTAATGTGAATGAAGGGATGGGGAAATCTGCAACTTCGAAATCTACAGATGGGTTAAAATGTAGTAATTAAGATTTGGTTATAAAATAAACTCATATTTTTGATGATTTTTTTTTTGATTTTTGTTTGTTTCTTTATTGCCAGGCGGCATTTAATAAAAGGGTTTACCATTTTTTATTTATATTTTACAAGCTCTGACTTTTGCTTCAAAGCGTGTTCCCGACACAAAAACTAAATCCAATATTAAAGGGATTTGGGTCTTAATTGCAGCCAAGCTATTATTATATTGCAGCGGCTAAATCATATTGGTCAAATTGATGGAGTTATAAAATTCATAAATCAGCTCTAGTATTTTTGATAGTACTATTTGTAGATTAAATAGATTGCAATTATTAAATTGTAAAAAGATTTTATCCGCGTTTTTTCTTGGAAATTGATACATAAACAAGCTCGGCACTGTCAGCCACTAATATAATTGCTTATGACGCAATTAAAGTTTATAGAAAACAAGACGTCATCCCAAGGAATTTCATCCGACTCCAATAAATGGTGAACAATACAACTTACCACATCATTCCAGCCATTCGTGAACATTTTTGATGTCATGAAAACTCGACTTTCAAAAAATATACAATTTTTGCTTTATTACAAAATATCACAACTTCGCCCACATTACACTACACATGACATTCAGGATTCTTCCCATATATTAGCTGAAGCTCAGGCGCAATGATTTTCGAAATCAACCCATTCTGATAAGCAATCGCCCTCCTGAAGTCGCCCGCCCCTGAACCGCTTGGTCTCTTAATTCCAGGTCTATGTACCAAAAATGCGTTGTCCAAAACGTGAAACTCGTAGTCCAGCAAGCACAGCACGAATCCCTACAACGACAAAAACAATTTTAAAAAATAAAATTTCCAAATTTTTTATGCAATTTTTTACCTGAATCATCTTATCCCTCCTCCCATCCCAAGACAACCTTTCGTCAAAAATCGGATCGAATTTTGTTCCAATGAAAAACGGCTCCCAATGTTGATACGGCGAATGCCTCTTCGCCACATGAAAAACATGGAGACCTTCCGTTATAGGAGCTTGGAGCCACTTGTCTGCCTCCGGAATTCGGTGACAGTAGGCGCAAATGCTTTGATGAAAGGGCACCGCCGTTTTGTTCCCCAAGAGGGCAACCACATCCTCCTTAGTTTGGGGGAGGATCTCCACGTTTTTCTCTACTTCAAACACACTCAACACAAACACCTTGCGCCGAGGCTCAGGCCACAACTCGGAATCATTGATAAGCCTCCCCCAAAGCTTAAATTTGGAGGGAAGGTAGAACAGTTAACTTTGTTTTCAGGTCCTTCGTAAAGATTCTCCACTTGGGGAATGTGGTCATGGTCAAAGAAGATGTGAAAAGTGACAAAATCTTTGACGAGGGGCGATCCGACACACTCCCTCAAGAATTGGATGCGGGTCACTGTCTCCTGGAAGTCGGTGCCGGGGGCATAAATCGTGATTGAAATGGGGCCTTGCCATCGTTCCAGAATTGGAATGAGGTTGTCCAGAAATGTCCAGTCGGCATTTGTGGTATAAGTCAAGGATTCGTTGCACCGGAATCTAAGAGTGGAAATAAAATAATTGAAGAGAATCCAGTAGTTTCCCCTCTGTCCGAAGAAGCGTTTAGGAGTGTAGTCGTCGCAAGGTGGAAAATTTGTGACGCCAACAGCTTCAGTTGGAAATTGATCTGTTTGGTTACGTCCACCAGAATTGACGATGTATCGAATATCTTCGGATTTTTCGGTTTTGTCAGGATTTTCTTCCTCCAACTTGGAAAGTTGGGAGGCGACAAATGCAGAAGGTGACGTGGGCGAAACGACGAATAGGGCGATGTAGCAGAGAACGAAGACATTGACTATGACACTAATGAAGAAGACTCGGCTCCCGGATTCATTCATGGCGGAGTGTATGAAAGGGGCTCACTTTGTAAATATAAAAAATGCAAATTTTGTGCTGAATACGAATTCTATTTGAAATTCTTAAATGTTAACACCACAATTTTGGTAACTTACCTCCATTAAATTAATATAAAGAGGTTTCTGACCCAGTGTCATTCCAATCACTTCAGTATAATTCGGCCATGATGCTGTTAAATTTGTTAATTATGCGGCCTCATTCGTTAATTGGAGTTTGTTCACTTTGAAAACGGCGTTGTTAACTTAAGCGGCTCTGGTGAGGTCATTAATGAATATGCCAGGTTTTGTAACATTATTAACGCAAATGTGCGATGTTTTATTAAAGTGATATTTGCGATGTTTTGCCATAAATGTGTGTATATACATGTAAAAAATCACAGTTATAGAGATAGCCTTCTTTATGAGGACAGAAAGCCGCCTCTGTATTTGCACTTTGATAAGCGGTAATCCAACCAGAAATGTTTAATATTCAGCAACTGTCGTCAAAAGGTAATATTCCATTATAATGGGGAAGTAAATTTCTTGTTTAACAATCTCCGGTTCATATATTTCAAAGATTCAATGCGATTGCATTTTTTCGCTGCTTTGTACGAACTTTTAGTAAATCATGTTACGTCAAACAGCACATTTCCGTTTCAGATTTGTCGGCAAACTGAACGGGATTTTGGGGAGTTTTGAAAGAACAAACGAATGTGAATGGGTATCCCATATAAAATTTTAAGAGTGGAATTGGGGAGAAGGTTGACCTAAATGCGAAAATCCTAAACCCAGATAAGCCCTGATAGCAAGTGCAAACTTTGCTCGGTATTTTCCGGCTTGCTGAGCCGGCAAAAAGTCAATTTTGAAATGGAGACTGATAAATTCGGCTTTTTGTCGCTTACAGTGTTCCATTGTGTTTTACAGCGAATTGCAGTAATATAATTTACATGCGCTGAATTTAAAGGGTGGGAACCCACTTTGAAAAAAATGTCAGGATTAAGCTTTAATGAATTGATGATGTGTCTGAATCTGTGAGATAATCGAGTGGAACAGAAGTGTTAAGTAGAATGCATATTCATCACCCGAAAAAATCGTGACCTACATTTTCGCTTAATCGCAATCTCACTAATGAATGACATTTCGGTTGGTGACTGACGACTGAAAGCAGACTCAAGTTAAATCCAAAACAATTAAATAGCTGATAATTTTGGTATTTTTCCATGGTTTATGTAACTGGCGAAAATTGTACGACGGATTTGTACGGAAATCGAAAATTACTTGCTACAATACGTATGATTAATTAAACATAACGTTGCAGTTTTCTTCCTTCCGAAAAAGCGTCATTATACATTTGAGGCCGAGTCATTTCGAATTGCCCACCTCTGGTCCGCTTGTATTAATGATGTCCTTCCTTGGCGCTATCCGTTTACACCTGTGTCGGTGAAATTTGAGAGAATCTAATAAAATGGCGGTTAAAGAATAAAAAGCATCATCAAGTTGTAAATAGGCAATAACATGATAACCATTAGAAATGTTTACGTACCAAGTACAAGGTTGCTTCATCCAGAGCACACTTTTCAAATACTACATCCGCCCTGAAAACGGATCGATCACAATCCACTCCTTGAAATGATAATTTTCTCCTTGCAAAACCCGTGGAATGCTGAGCCTCGCGTTTTTCACCAACCAAAACTTCGGATTGAACGCTGAAGCTATCACAATTTTATCCGGATTCTTATTAAGAAACGCAGCCCACCATGAGAAGGTGCTTGCAGGAAATATGATATGCTTGCAATTCGTCATCAAATAAAAGTCCTCCATACTCGACGTCTTATCTGAAGACACATACACAATTTCACGATCCACCTCGAGATCTTTCAGGTGCTCTTGAGTATGAGCAATGTCATCAGAAAACACAAAGTACACCGGCCTCAGGCCCCGATCTTTCAAAATCTCTTCTATCCTCCGAATTGCGACTCTGTGATAAGCCAAAGGTACAAAATAGGCTCCGTCATACTTCAGAGCGTCTCCTCGCCGAATGTGGACCGCCACACTTTCCGACTCCTGGATCTGCTCCAAGAAGCCACTCACCTTGTCCAGTGAGGTCTTTTCCAGTCTCGGCTGGAGAATGTCTTTGAGCTCCGCTTTAAACTGGTGCCACAGTCTTGGCGACTGGCAATACGTGTTAATTCGAATAATTGTTGTGGAAGGCACTCCCAAATACGTTTTGTCAAACATGTCCTTATCATTTATGTCCTGAACGATAGAAGGATCCAGCTTAGGATCCTGAATGATATTCATCAAAGGAATGCTCAGTTGGTCTAAAGCGAAGAGACGCTCTCCGCTGGAAAATCCTCGGGGCGCATTGAACCTCATTCTGGGATCCGCGTAGATATACAGAGGGACCTCAAGTTCCTTGGCGACAGCGTAGGCGCAGGCGTATTCAAATAGTTGGTTTCCCAATCCGCCGGTGGCAGTGAGCACTAGCAAAACTCCCGGCGCTGGAGAATGCTTAAAGAAATTGTAGAGTGTTCCTGACGTGTTCAACGATTCACTTGAAGAACTTTGAAGGTTGGAATTGTTGCTTGGAATGCTTGTGTAGAAAACCATTAGGAGGAGCATGGTTCCTAAGTTTATCAACAAGAGTTTCTTGGGAGGGGGCAGTTTTGCAGCCATTTTTGTCAGTATGCTGCAGACACACTGCTAAACTATAACCGTTGTGAAGTGGCCAAAATCGCAATGATTATTATAAAAGGTTAAGCCCGCTTTGTATCTGAGTTTAATATAAAAAGGGATGCTTATGCGTTAGTGAGACACGGCAGAAACACATCTTTGTGCATTGCAATATATTATCCACGTATAGATTGGCTCTCACCTGAAACCATGCCACAGGTTTTTGCGTAAGCTGTGTGCAAACAGCAAACATCTCCATATTGTACATATTATTTGTATGGAATACATTATGTAATTTTAAATATATATATGCATATGGAAGAGTGTATGAAAATTTGGGTAAAATCTCGCGATACCATTTTATGAGTCTTGACCTAGACTTGATTGACATATGATGACCTCATTGAAATAGTTTTATTGGTTGTATCGATTTATTGTTGTACAGGTCACTCCAAGGGAATTAAAGTATATAATCCCTATTTTTTCACCAGGCGCAATGTAAACTCGAAAGCTGTTCATGAAAACATGTATTCATTATGACGACTATAAAAGCAAACGTTCCATTTGTGGTTAAGCATTAAATTCTGGTCCTATAATAGGAATAACTGTAGGAAGTCCCTGACGTATTTTTATTTTGGCTTGCTGGACCGACAATTTGGGAATACGGCACAGACTGATGTTCTGTCGTGTAGTGTTCAATTGGTTTTTTTAAAGCTATGCTTATTAACACAATTTACAATTTGTGTCTTGAATTTAGAAGAGGAGGAGACGTCTTTGGTTGCGAAATAATATCAAAACTTATGAATTGGCAGGAGTGCTTCTCACAATGTGTCCGATTGTGAGTTCATGGCGTATTAAAGGAAGCAAAAATTCTGCTTAAAACTCAAAATGCATGCATTTGAATGTTGAAACGTTGGCGAATCCTAAATTTTTCTTTAATTCCGTCGCTAATGAGTGATCCTTGACTTGGTAAATGATGATGAATTGGCCCATTTTAAAATTTTCACGTGACGTATAATAAGTTGAAGTTTTTCTCCCATAAAAATCAAAAAGATGTATTTTCCTGATGAGGACTTAATTAAAGTGGAACAAGTAAAGTTTGTTATAAAACTTACACTGCAACTACTGTGGAGATAGTAAAGTTACTACAAAATTTAAAAGTACTACGTGAATTATTTAATGATTTGACTTTAATAACAATTTATATACAACTTTTTAACAACAATTATCCACGTAAAAATAACCACTTTGAAGCAAAACAGCAAGAAACAATAAAAACAACTCGCGTAAGGGCAGCAAACAGTGAAACTTGTAATACATAATATAAATTTATGTACACTAATGTTCACTCCATAGATACAATTAATTTGAGTATATTAGCTTGATCAGTGCCCATTTCATGTTAATTATATTTGGTACCGGGTTCACAGTTTTTTCTTGCGAGAATACTATTTACAAGTTAATAAAACAATATTGTCATTTTCACCATCATATTTGCACCTTCACTACATCCTCCCTGAAAACGGATCGATCACAATCCACTCCTTGAAATGGTAATTTTCTCCATGCACAATACTCCGAATGTTGTGCCTCGGATTTTTCACCACCCAAAACTTCGAACTGAACGCCGACGCTATCACAATTTTATCCGGATTGTTGTTAAGAAACGCGGCCCACCAAGAGAAGGTGCTTGCAGGAAATATGATATGCTTACAATTCGTCATCAAATAAAAGTCCTCCATACTCGACGTCTTATTTGCGGAAACATACACAACTTCACGATCCAACTCGAGATCTTTCAGGTGCTTTTGAGTATGAGCAATGTCATCAGAAAACACAAAGTACACCGGCCTCAGGCCCCTATCTCTCAAAATCTTTTCTATCCTCCGAATTGCGACCCTGTGATAAGCCAGAGGCACAAAGTAGGCTCCATTGTGCTTCAAAGCGTCTCCTCGCCGAATATGGACCGCCACACTTTCCGACTCCTGGATCCGCTCCAAGAAGCCGCTCACCTTGTCCAGTGCGTCCGCCTCCAGTTTCGGCTGAAGAATGTCTTTGAGCTCCGCCTTAAACTGGTGCCACAACCTTGGCGACTGGCAGTACGTGTTAATTCGAATAATTTTTGTGGGAGGCACACTTAAATGCGCTTTATCAAACATGTCCTTATCAGTGAGGTCCTGGACCATGGACGACTCCACCTTTGAATCCTGAATGATATTCATTGAAGGAATATTAAGTTGATCTAAGGCAAAGAGACGTTCTCCGCTGGAAAATCTGCGGGACGAGTTCAGCTTCATCCGGGGATCCGCGTAGATATACAGAGGAACCTCAAGTTCCTTGGCGACAGCGTAGGCACAAGCGTACTCAAACAGTTGATTTCCCAATCCGCCGCTTGTTAGCATTAGTAAAACTCCAGGTGCTTGGGGATGATCGAAGAAATTGTAGAGTGTTCCGGAGGGACTCAAAGATTCACTTTGAAAATTTTCGAGACTTGACTCGAACGTATTGTTCGGAACGCTTGTGTATAATACCATGAAGAAAAATAGGGTTCCTATGCTTATCAACAAGAGTCTCTTTTGTGAGCTTGGAATATTCCAAGCCATTTTTTCCATATGCTACGGGAGGACGTACGACCTCAATGAAATCGACGAATAATTATTATACTTAACGCAGTACACCCGTTTATCTGAGTTTTAATAAAGAAGTCGTTGGAGCAATAGTGAGACAAGACAGAATTGAATTCTATCTGTGTGGTAAAAAAGCGATAAAATTGTAACAAAAAGTTTAGTATGTAACCAGGTCGGGCTCATCACATCAATCAATAATCAATACACATCATGGAAACCTCATGTTGCAGATAAGGTGTGTGTATTTGCAATAAGTATACAGTTGCATAAGTGAAATATCTTTCTAAGAAATTTTCACATATTATACCTTTGTGTAGCTGTAGGTACTATGTATGGAGTAGAATGGACGCACATCATTACGCAACATTGATTGATTACATTTTGGCAATTTAATTACAGGGATTCGATTTGGTTACGGTGACAGTTGGGATATTTCACGGATCTACATGATAAGACCGGTTGACGTACGATGTAATTTCATTGGAAAGTTGATACTGATTTTTTGTCAGTCTCTCGTCTTGTCTCCAAATGTCATGATTATTATTGAATTTAAATGAGCCATTGGATGAATGTGGCTTTGCCACATCACAAATTTTTTATCCATATACTGTATATACTTGCAAATATTTATTAGGGTTGATTTAAAACATTGGTTTATTAAAAAACTATCCGAATGGTATGACTGAAAGGATACTTACAAAAGAATGCACAATCAGTCCGTTTGTCTGACTGTCTCTGTATCTAGCGGATTAACGATTTCCAAATATGACTTCACCACTTTGGCAGGCAATATCTCGGTCGATTTAGTGACTCATTCCACGATTTTATCTGAAATTGGGTCAAATTAAGGTGAGAATTACTTTTAGCCTTAGAATTACTTATAAGTAATAGCTATAGCCTATATCGAGTAATAAAGCCTGTACGACGGCAAGGGAGACATTTTTGTTTGGTTTGTGGTACAAAGGGAAAATGTTTTAACAGCTAAACTATACCACAATTATATATAAAAAGAGCATACTTTAACTGTAGTTAAGGTCCCGATCCTGGAATTCCTTCCTTTCCGATTTTGTGCATGGTTTTCATTGACTTCCGCATTATGGTTTTTCCTGACTCTTCCGCAACTATAGGTGGTATTTTGCATATAGTCTTGAATCCTTTGAGTGATTTTGGTGTATTGACTTTCTTAGCGTACTCCTGTTTTCACAATGCCCAAAATATCTCAATTTCTCTTGTTTAAGGGACATCTTGAAATTTTGTCACAAAATCG